>VZQC01000139.1:631960-673001 GCA_009823505.1 Rhizomys pruinosus | reverse complement strand
AAATTAAAACTACTTTGAGATTCAGTCAGAGTGACTTCACTTCAATAAGAATGACTGTAGAAAAAAAAAAAAAAAAAGCCACAAATGCTAGCAAGGATGTGGGGAAAGAGCAGCCCCTCTTTTTTTTTTAATTTTATTTATTTTTTTATGTGTATGAATGTACTGTCTGCATGTAGGTTGGTGCACCCCTGTCGTGCAATGCCTCGGAGGTCAGAAGATGGTGTCAGATTCCCCTGGAACTGGAGGTAAAGATGGTTCTTAGCCGCCATGTGGGTGCTGGGGATCAAACCCGGGTCCTCTGTAAGAGCAGTCGGGAGTAGCCCCTCTTTACTCATGGTGGGAGTATAAACTGGTGCAGCCATTGTGGAAATCAGTATGAAGTTTCTCACAAAACTAAAAACAGAACAACCATATGACTAAGCTATACCACTCTTGGACAATTGATATATATCCATATAAAGAACATTTCTTGAATGAATATGATTGCCTTGGGACATATAGTCAGTTAGGACTTTTTTTTTAACTTTTAAAAAATTTTTTATTTTTTTATGTATGAATGTACTGTCTGCATGTAGGTTTGTGCACCCATGTCGTGCAATGCCGCTGAGGTCAGAAGAGGGTGTCGGATTTCCCTGGAACTGGAATTAAAAACAGTTCTCAGCCACCATGTGGGTACTGGGGATCGAACCCGGGTCCTCTGCTTTTTTCCCATAAAATTTGAGGGTTTTTTTTTTCTTCCCTCTGATGAAATTCTGAGACACTGCTCGCAGACTTTGGGTAACCTTGAAGGAATTCAGTCTTATCTCTTATACACAGAGGCCTTGAAGACAAGGACATTCACCTCATCACAAGAGAATCAAAACCACATCTTTTCTGGCATGTAAATGCTTCTATGAATACTCTAATCTCAGTTGTGACTATTTTAGGGGTGGAGGGAATTATCATGTATTTTAGTTTAAAATGTGTAGTGGCATCATCTGAGTATATGTGGCTTTCTACAAATCTGTGCAATTATTGGTTAGTAAGAGAGAAAGTAATTTTGAAATGTTACTGACTTGGGGAGTTTTGTTTCTCCCTAAGATGAGGAAAGTAGAAAAGAGCATCACTTTCTTCTTTTCTTTAATTTAATTTAATTTTATTTATTATTTCTTTTTTTAACAATAAGTAATAAGTTATAAGTACAAGCATCCTTCATATAAAACCAATTTGCAAGCAGCTATGCTTAAACCCACACAGCCCAAGGCTCCCATAATTTTATTTATTATTTTATGTATATGAATGTATTGCCTACATGTATGTGAATGCACCTGTGTCATGCACTATCTGGAGTCAGAAGATGTGTTGGATTCCTCTGGAACTGGAGTTATGGATGGTTGCTAGCTACCATGTGGGTGCTGGGAGTCAAACCTAGGTCCTCTGCAAGAGCAGTCAGTGCTCTTTAACCACTGAGCCATCTCTCCAGTTCGAAAGATTGTGGCTTTCATCCTAACTATATAGAAAAAAATGTCAGGGCTGAAGAGATAGCCTAGCAGTTAAGAGCACCGACTGCTCTTGCAGAGGACCTGGGTTTGATCCCCAGCACCCACATGGCGTCTGAGAACCATCTGTAACTCCAATTCCAGGAGAACTCCAGTTCCAGGGGAATCCGACGCCCTCTTCTGACCTCTGCAGCATTGCACAACACGGGCGCACAAACCTGCATGCAGACAGTACATTCATACACATTAAAATAAATAAATAAATAAATAAATAAATAAATAAATAAATAAATAAAAATTAAAAAAAGGAAAAAATGTCAGATAAACATTTTGATTGTTCAAGTCATAACATTTGATCTCACCAGAGCTTGTAATGAAGAGCAGCTAAGCAACCTAAAGTCTGAGGAAAGACAGACTGCTCCAAAAAGAGAGGGGTTGCAGCTCTGCCACACCGCAGACTAACCCACGAGGAGGCCACCAGCTGAGCACAAGGAGGTAGTCGGAAAACTTTGTCAGCAGGCTCTAATGGCAAGTGTTATGTAAGACCATTGACAGTCATAGATGCAGAGGACTTTCATAGCCACTGTAGGCTTCTTCTCCACCAATCTCTAGAGAAAGATTGAGAAAGGGCAGGAGACTAGAACATGTTGCCTTTGCTGGCCTGCAGGCCTACAGTGTACGTGGTTGTCACTGCCAAAAAATCAGGATGATCTGTGCTGACCCATTAACTGTAAGAATAAGAGCTTTAAGTTCCTAAGCAAGGACAGTGTATCAGTCACATCCAAGGCACAGGTGACGACTCACAGAGGCCAGAAGGGGAAAGTCAGAAATACACTTACCCATTCCTGGGGAGAAGGAGGAAATAGTCTTGGGCCCACAACTTAACATAATACATCAGAAGTATCATGGTTTTAAAATAATGCATTAGAAGACTTCTATTGCTGGGGAGGGTAGGAAACTCCCCTGCACAAAATTTTACTAAAAGGTGGAGGCTGCTACTGGCAGGAGATGGAGAGCCTCTGAAATGTCCACCATGAGACCTAAGCTCCTGGATCTGCCTGGGATTGATACTGGAGCAGGGCTCCCTTCCCCATCTCCATCATGAGTAAGGGGTACCAGCAGCTCCTCAGAACCTTTGCCATAAAGTTGGCATGTGTACAGCAGAGGGGCAAAAGCTGACAGATGAACAAGAACACGAAGGAAAGTATGCCAGCTAGAGGAATTTGGTGTGCAAAACCATCAAACAAAAGCCAGCTTAACTCATAACTTGCTCAACTCAGCCCCTTGCACTCACTAGAAAAGTATTCCTATTTCCAGACATAATTATTACTTATCTCTGTCTACACAGTATCTGGCAATTAATAGAAATAAAATGAGACAGAAAGCAAAAGATACTAACCCACCTTTTGTAGTTTTTTTAAATTAGATACGGTTTCATTGTGTTGTCCAGGATAACCTGATCCCTTGGCAAGCCCCTGTCTCAGCCTCCTGAACAGCTTGGACTACAGATACATGCTACCACCTCTGGCACAAGCTACTCTTAAGAGACAAAGCAGGGGCTGGAGAGGTGGTTCAGAGATTAAAAGCGCTGGCTGCTTTTTCAGAAGACCAGAGTTTAGTTTCCAGTACCCACATGGTGGCTAGCAAGTGTCCCTAACGCCAGTTCCAGAGGATCTACTGGCCTCTCTGGGCTTTGAACACACGCAGTGTACTTACATGCAGGCAGAACACTGATACACATAAAATAAAAATAAATAAAATAAAGATACAAAGCAATCAACAGAACAAGAATCAGATATAATGCAGGTGTGAAGCTGTCCAACAAGGATTTATTTATTTATTTATTTATTTACTTACTTACTTACTTACTGGTCTTTTTGAGACAGGGTCTCCCTGTAGCTCTGGCTGTACTAGAACTCACTCTGTAGACCAGGCTGGCCTTGAGCTCACAGAGATCCACCTGCCTCTGCCTCCCAAGGGCTAGGATTAAAGGTGTGTGCCACCACGCCAGCCCAACAAGAATTTTAAAATAATTGTGATGACTGAGTTAACTAGACAAAGTTGACAAAATGTGCAGGAACACATGAACATTTGAGCAGTGACATGGTCTAGTAGAAGCCAGGTGTAGTGGTGCATGCCTTTAATCCTAGCACTTGGGAAACAGAGGCAGGTGGATCTCTGTGAGATTGGTCTACACAGGGAGTTCCAGACCAGCTGGGGCTACAGGAAGACCCTGTCTCAAAAAAAACCTTTCATCCTACGAATGAACTACAAGCACTTAGATATATAGTATTTAAACAGTACTAATTTTTTTTTTTTTGTTAATTTTTTTATTATTTCTTTCTTTTTTTTTTTTTTTTTGTTTTTTTTTGCATGCAAGTCTGTGCACGCCGTGCGTGAATGCCGCGGAGGTCAGAAGAGGGCCTCGATTCCCCTGTAGCGAGTTTCTCCTGGAATTGGAGTTCAGACGGTTCTCGACCCGCCATGGTGGGTGCTGGGGATCGAACCCGGGTTTGCAAGCAGGTCGGCGGCTCTTAACTGCGTAGCCATCTCTTCCAGCCCCCAACAGACTAATTGTTATAGGTAGCGTAACTTGTGGGTATAGACACAGATGTTTGGATGGTATGTTAATCCATAATTAACCTTTTTTTTTGTTGTTTCTGTAAATATGACAAGACAGGAGTCTTACTGTGGCTTATAACATCTCCTAACCATTAGAGGATGTAAGCTTGTGGCATCAGCATGGGTTATTTTCCAAGGAGAGAGCTTAATAGCCAATTAGATTTGGGATATACAGACATATGGCTGCCAACTGCTGCACAGTATTATTCCAGGCAGGTAGGTGTAGCTGGTGCTGACGGAGGAGTCTGTGTGCTTGACTCAAGTAAACCTAGTATTGCTTTATTGTTTTGAGTGGCCTTTGGTAACACTCTCTGGTATTCCAGAGCCAACTGTACACTTGCAAGTGCGGTATCAATAACATCTTTCCATGCTTACATCGGTCCTTTACAAGCAGGGCCTTATCACCTCTCTTCTTCTTTTGAGGTACCCAGTTTTATTAGCAAGAAGCCTTTATCATTTTGGGGGGGGGCTATCGATCCCCTAGAGCCAACATCTCCTTGGTAGAAATCCATCCATGCTGATAGTCAGATGCTCTCCTGTCTTGAAATATATTTGCTAAGTGCATAACGTTATAAGAGACTTAGTATCATATTTTTCTGGAATAGAGAATAAATCCCTTTCAAATTTCTATGTCTATTGGTCAAATTAAGAAGCATTTACTGGTTTTTATAAGGATTACCTCTATAGCAGTTGGCTCAAATTTACAGTTAGAGAACAACACTCATCATACATAATTCTTTCCTTGTTTCTACTCGAGGGAGGTGAAGAAATCTCGCATAATTAAACTTAGCAGCGACCTGGGCACTGGGCCAGAAGGGGCCCCCGGAGTTGGGATAAGGGCCAGTGGGCTGCGCCTTTGGCAGGCTACCCGAAGTCATTGGGCAAGTAGCTTGGAGCTGGGTTTCGTCCCGGTCTGGGGCCTTGGGGCGGCAACCCAGGTGCGGGCCGAGAGTCCTGGAGAGATCGGGACAAGGCCAATTGGGCGGCTGCACACTTTGGGCAGGCGTGCGCGGCGCGGGACTAGATCAGGCATAAACCCACCCCCCTGCCATCGGTGGAATCCGATGGACTCTTTTTTGTTTTTGGAGAAACCTGCAGAACAAGAAGAAAAGAAGTGCTTTGGGCTTTCCAATTCCTAATATATAAAAAAAAAAAAAAAAAAAAAAAAAAAAAAAAAAAAAAAAAAAAAAAAAAAAAAAAAAAAAAAAGGCATCTGAAGGAGGAAAGCAAAACGCAGCCTTATTCATCGTGAACAAGGCATTGCGATATGCTAACAGCCAGGGCATTACGAAGGGACAAACATGGGAAAGGACCAGGAAATCTGCACAAAAAGCGTCTACAAATCATGTAGGAGACTAGATACAGTGGGAACCCCTTGGAGGAGACCCAAGGAACAGATCTTAAGGATAATTGCAGACCTATGTCAGAGAATAAAGACTAAAAGGAATCAGAGAACTGAAAAGAGAGAGAACAGAAAACTCAAAAAGGACCTAGAGGGATACAATGACAAACATCAGAAAGAATTAAAGGAACAGACAGACAAACTCCGGAAAGAACTAGAGGGAAAAAAAAAATAAGAATATAGAGAACGAAAGAGAGAGAATGAAAAACTCAAAAAGGACCTAAGGGGATAACAATGACAAACTTGAAAGACTAAAGGAACAGACCAACAAACTCCAGAAAAACTAGAGGGAGAAAAAAAGACTCCAAAAGGAAGTAGAAACACTGAAAAGGAAGCACCACGAAGTAAGGAGCACCAGAAAGAGATTGAGAGAGCTTCAAAAAGGAAACGGAATACTAAAAGAAAAACACAGGATGAAACGAAAAAGGAAATTAGAACACACATTCAATCAAGAAGAAAGGAAAGGAAAAAAGCCTCAAAGGAGTAATGGAGGAAGCAGAAACAAGAATATCATATCTGGAAGATAACACAGAGAAATTAAAAAGCTCAAATAAAGGTACGAAAAATTTAAAAATAAACAAAAAGTGGAACACCAGGAAATATGGGACACTATGAATATAGGTGAAAAACGTCCGTCATATCATGAGGAAGAGAAGGAAGGAGAAGAATCCAAGAGAATAGTATTGATCAGATCTTCAACAGAATATAGATGAAAACTTCCCCAAACTAAAAAAAGACAAACCCATACAAATACAAGAAGCCACATAGAGGACCCCAAACAGACAAGATCAGAAAAGAAACACCCCACGCCAATTATAAGTTTAAAATGCGAATGCCCAAAACAAAGACAAAATCTCTGAGTGCTACAAGAAAAACAACTCACATAAAAGGGAAAACACTCAGATTCAACTGACTTCTCACCTCCAAACGAAGTGAAAGCAAGAAGACATGGAGCAAAGCATGTCCACAGTGTTAAGGAAGCTATAGGTGCCAACCCAGAATAATTTTGCCCACAAAAATGTCCGACTAAGTTGAAGGAAGAGAAGATGAATGTTCTCATACATAAACAAGATGATGGAATAATACTGTCTGGGAAAACCAACTCTTCAGCTAAAATACTTTGAACCAATTCAAAGGGCAGAAGAGAGGAGCAACAATCCTCAAACTACCTAAGGAAAAGAAACTAAGTAAAACATAACCATAGTGAGAAAATCGAGAGGCTAGAAGCCCAAATGGATTAATAAAGTGAAAGGAAGCAACATCCATCTTGTCAATTATAACTTAATATTAATAGGGCTAAACTCACCAACAAAAGGGATAGACTGTGGAGAATGGATGGAAACAAAACACCCCATTTAATATGCTGTCTCAAGAAACCCAATCCAATTTCAGGATAGGCAACCAACTCAAGGTAAGGATGGAAGAAGTATCCCAAGCAAATGGTACCAAAAGAAAGCAGGTGTGGTATATTAATATCTGACAAAATAGACTCTCAGAGAAAAAGGAAATCAAAAGAGACAAGAGGGCCACCATCTGTTATTAAAGGAACAATTGACAATGAAATTTCACAACCATAAAATATACCACAACTCTGGTGCAAGAACCGAAACTTATAAAAAAATAATTCTTTCATAGGATCTCAGAGGCCAGATTATAANGCCCTTTTTCTTCTTTTTTTTTTTTTTCTTTTTTTTTTTTTTTCCTCTTTCTTTTTTAGTAACTCCTAAGAAAAATTCTATGAATCCAGTAATACTTAAATACTATAGGAATAATTTATGACCAGTAAAATTCGCCTGTGACAAAGTCATAGAATTCTATAACCACTATCTCAATCAAGATATAGAGCATTTTTAGAAAAATTTTATGCACATAAGTCTGCATGTGCGTCAGTGCACCTATGTCATTGCCAATGCCCCGGCGAGCGTCCAGAATAAGTCATGCTCGATCCCCTGGAACTCGAGTTACTGACAGTTTTTTTTTTTTTTTTTTTTTTTTTGTCTTTTGGAGAGGGATCCCTGTTAGCCCCAGCTATCCTGGAACTCACTCTGTAGGGACCAGGCTGCCTTGAACTCACAAAGATCCGCCCTGCCTCTGCCTCCCAAGTGCCTCCTAGATTAAAGGCATGCCTGCCACCATGCCCGGCTTGCTTACTGACAGTTGTTAACCACCAATGTAGGCTGCCTGGGAATGAACTCAGGCCCTCTGCAAGCCGCACGCCTAGTGCTTTAATCACTGAGCCAATTCTCCAGCCCAAGATATAAAGCATTTCTATCACAGAAGTTCTCTTCTGTCACATGCAGTCAAACACCCTTTCTAGTTAAGCACTAATTCATTTCTCCATCACTATGCTTGCCTTAAAAATTTTTTTTTATTTAATTTTATCTTATTTCTGTATGATTATATGAATGTACTGTCTGCATGCAAGCTTTGTGCACCCATGTCGCTGCAATGCTGAGCGAGGTCAGAAGAAGGTTATAGGATTCCCCCTGGACATTGGAGTTCTTCCTGAATTGGAGTTTCAGACGGTTCTCGGCCGCCATGTGGGCCCTGCGGCGGATCGAACCTGGGTCCTCTCTAATATGAGGCGGTCGGCACTCCTTAACCACTAGGCCCTCTCTCAAGCCCTATGCTTGCCTTTTATGAATAGGATACCCATCTTTAGCCCCTTTTTTAAAAATTTTTATTTATTTCTGTATTGTGCCATCATATCTGTATGAAGTACTGTCTGCATGTCGGCTTTGCTGCACCTGTGTCGTGCAATGCCTTCAGAGTCAGAAGAGGGTGTCAGATTTCCCTGCGAACTGGAGTTTTCTCCTGGAATTGGAGTTTTAGATGGTTCTCAGCCCCGCCATGTGGGTGCTGCCCCGCCGATTGAACTCGCGGACATCTGCTATAGAGCGGTCTGCGCGCACTCTTAACCTGCTCGCCCATCTCTCCAGCCCTCTTGTAGCCTTTTTAATCTGTCCTTTAAAAGCCAACTTTAGGCATTGTGTAAGGACATCAGCACACATTTCTTTAGCTGCTGAGCAGTACCCCATTGTATGGCTATGTCAGGAGCTAGTCATCTATTTATTTACCAGTGGAAGGACATTCTGGGTTCCAGTTTTGATCATCATAAATGAAACTGCCAAGAAATTGAGTTTTCATGTTTCTTGAGTAAATAGCCAGGAACTGGATTACTGGTTTATATGGTAAATTTATATGTAGTTTTATGGTTTGCCTTTTTGAGACAGGGTCTCTCCGTAGTCCCAGTTCCAGAACTCACTATGCAAAGCCAGCTGGCTTTGATCTCACAGAGATCTGCCTGCCTCTGCCTCCTGATGCTGGGAGTAAAGGCATGCACCACCATGCCTGCTTTTCAAAATGTCTGTCACATCTGCATTCTCGCCAGAACTATACAGAGTTAGAACTGCAGTATGTGATGGGTAGCCTTGGTTGTCAACTTGACTGGATCTGGACTTGACCATGACACATGCTTATGGATACATCTGTAAGGATATTTCTTGGAAGGATTAACTGAAGGGGGGAGACCCTGCCCCAGGGTCAGTGGCCCCTTCCAGTGGCTCCCCAAACAGAAAAAGGACCAAAGGAAAAGCAGTCACCTTCTCGCCTGCTGGCTTTCACCTCCTGTGCATCTGCCATGCTGCTGCTATCCTTCAATGACATCCAAACCCAGCTTCTTCAGACAGAACCTCAACATGGATGAAGCCCAGTGGCTCTCCAGGAATCCTCCAGACCTTTGTCACCAGATTTGGAATGCTGGAGACAACCAGTCTTATGGACTGAGCAGCTACAAGGTTCTCAGCCACTGCTGGGCTATTCAGACCATATCGTGTAGGCCAGTATAATAAATCATTTTATTTTATTTTTTGGTCTTTTTGAGACAAGGTCTCCCTTTAGCCCCAGCTGGCCCTAAACTTGCTCTGTAAACAAGGTTGGCCTTGAACTCACAGAGATCCACCTCCTGGGTGCTGGGATTAAAGGTATGTGCCACCAAGCCCAGCAATAAATCCTTTTTAATGCATGTTCACTCTATCGGTTCTCTTGCTACTCAGAACCCTAATACACACTGTGCCTGAGTTCTGTGAAATTCTTTGATGCATGTGTGATCTGATACCCTGTTAATTCTATAACGTTGCTAAATTATTTCCTCAAAGTATTTCCGTTTCATTTATCTTCTTGTTGGGATGCCAGTTTAATGACATGTTTGGTATCATCTCATAGTTCTTAAATGGTTAGATTTTCTTTTCAGCTTTTGTGTTTCATCTTCCATTGACTATCTTCAAGATGATTGATTACTTGGCTGTGCTGTGTCTCTTGATGGGATAACAGATATCCTTCATGACTCATCAATTCCCAAAATGCAATGTTTCTACTGCTACTGAACTCTTCATTCCTTTCACTTTTTTTTTTTTTTTTTTTATTCCTGGACAAACTGTCAGCCCATGAAAGTAAACAGCCAGAATTGACCAGAGTCCAAGACAACAGCTCCAGAGAAAGTAGACTGTTTTGCTTCTCATCCACCTGTGCCCCTTTTCTAAGCCTAGGGAACAATCTGCGGAAGAGGTGGCATGGTAGAATGTAAGGGCTGCAATTGGGGTGAATGGTGAAACTACAGCAATATAGTCTGGACACTCATTTGATCAACTTGATTGAACATACAACCCCCCCCCCAGCTGGATGGTGGGACCCTTGGGCTGTGTGGGTTTGGGCACAACTGCTTCCAAATTGATTTTACATGAAGGATGCTTGTATTCATAAATTATTACTTATTGTTAAAAAAATGAAAAAAATAAAGAAGTAATAAAAATTTTTTTTAAAAAAGAAAGGTATTGGAAGAAAACATAATCTTTAATATCCTGTAGAGGTCACAGTCTTCAATAAGGCTTAAAATTAGTGCTCCATGATTTGTTGAAATATAGGTTTTGCAAGAGTTAGGGAGGAAATTTTCATTTCCCAAAGATCCAGTATCCTTTTACAAAACCAGCAAGTCAATTGTCACCTTCTATGGTACACGTTTTAATACTCATGTTGATTCATTTTTGCCAAAATTAACTTACTTAAATCATTTTTTGGGAAACATATTTTATTTTTATTAGCATATATTACTTGGCCAATATAATGGGCTTATTGTGATATTCTCACACACATATGTAATCAACTGTAGTTGTATTCCTTAATCTACATTATCCAATGTTGCCATCCCTGACTTCTGCCAGTGATATCCTTGTTCTTCCCCATAAATTTTCTTTACTCTCATGTCTTTTTAAGTCAATATGAGAAAACACTGTGAAATTAAAGTACGCATTTTCTTCCAAAGGTAAAACGTAGAATTAGCATATAACCCAGTTATACAACTTGTGTTTAAATACCAAGAAAAATACAACAGGGATAAAACAGTAGAAAACAGAGATACCTAAAGAGATAGGTGGATCACAGAATTGTTAGCAATAGCCAAGATGAATCAGCCTGTATATCTATCCACAAAAGAATAAAGAAAATGTGGAATATGAAATGTACATATATACACAGTGGTGTTTTAGTCATCTGTAAATAATGCACAATGAGAGACAGCTCAGTTGGTAATGCACTTCCTTTGTAAGCATGAAGACCTGAGTTCAGTACCCCAGAAGAGACACAAAAAGCCAGCCATAACAGCATTCACCTGTAATTCCAGCAATAGTATCATCATGAATTTTGGAGACAGCCAGGTCCTCGGACACTCCCTGACCAACAGGGTGAGGTGACAGGCCAAGTAAAACTCTTCCTCAAACAAGAGGTTGAAGGTACCTGATGACCATTACGCAAGGCCATTCTTTCATCCACATGGGTGCTGTCTGCATATACACACAGCCCTTCCAACAAATGTATTCCCTTTCACACACTTTCACACACATTTCAGATGCACATACACACACACACACACACACACATACACATACACACACAAACTCACAAAGAAAAACAAAAGTACTGTCTGTAGGAAAATGGACAGGTCTGGATGTATGCATTCCTATAAAGTAAAAGAAAATATACGTTTCGTCCCAAAATGATTTTCAATAGGATTTTTCATACCTACCCATTCTTTCTATTTTCATATTTTCAGCAAAAGTAGGTATAAACCTTCAAATATCTAACCTACAATTGTAACTAATGATCTTCCTGTCCTTATCTCACCCTCCAAATAGATATTTCCTAAATTACTAGATAAGAAATTCTGATGCCGATCTTTAACTTAATCACTAATTAGGTACCTCAAATTTCTCTTATTATTGACGGTATTTTACACATCAGCTATAGAAACTTTCTTTTTTTAAATTTTTTTATTATTATTATTTATCTTTGTATGTGTATGAATGTACTGTCTGCATGCAGGTCTGTGCACCCGTGTCGTGCAATGCCGCGGAGGTCAGACACTATCATTTCCATGGTGTTCTGCCTTTGTGTGACATATGTTCCATTAAATTCTCACTACCATTTATGTTCTTTGTATTATACAATGTCTGTCAATCATCAGTATCTTAATTAGATGTCATTCAAAGTGGTTTTTCACTCATTTGTCACCCAGTAAGACTTTGCAGTTTAGATAAACAAAAATCAATGCAAAATGGAGTGAATACTTAAATAAAAGGCCTGCAACTATGAAATTGCTATGGGATTCAAGACAGAATGGCAAGAAGCTTTTTTTTATGAAACCTTAAAACCATAGGAAACAAGCCCCCAAATTGGCAAGCATGACAACATGGAATCCAAAATCTTCTGCTGAGGTTAGGGAGATTGTTCCCTGAATGCATGAAGTCCTGAGTTTGAATTCCATCAAAGCAAAGCTTAAGATGTCCTTAAGGCATGGAAGAGAGGTGGATACCAAAGAATTTCTGGAAGCTCAGGGCCCATCTACCCTGATGCATATGCCACAACTAGATATCCTGTTTCAAAAAGTAAGTTGGAAGTGGAAGGTAACTTCAGAGCTTGTCCTCTGATCTCTACACTCACACTATTGTTATATTTGCAGGTCCACATTTATACACACTCACATGAACACACACATAAACCCTATACTTATGCAGATTAAAATTAAAGAAACAAGTCCTTTCCACCAAACTGGTTGAAATATATATACA
This sequence comes from Rhizomys pruinosus, assembly GCA_009823505.1. NCBI lineage: Eukaryota > Metazoa > Chordata > Mammalia > Rodentia > Spalacidae > Rhizomys > Rhizomys pruinosus. The sequence goes on along the minus strand of VZQC01000139.1, from coordinate 660,378 downwards.
GATGAGTTATGTAGTTGAAAATTTTATTGCAGGAAAAAATGCTTAATTAAAAAATGTACATAGTAATATAATTGGAAAAAAAACTTGTAGACAATATATTCTATTTCTATCAAATAGAAACATGGTTAACACTTCAACTAATATGCATTATAAAATTTATCTTAACATACTTAATTGACAAAAATTAAAACAAAAGAAGGCAAAATATCTAGATTCCTCTGGACCATCAAATGTAAAACAGGAAGGCATCAATAACTTAGAGTCATAACAAATAAGGAGGTTAAAGCAGTTTTAAAAAGACTTCTGACTTAAAAAATTACAGGTCCAAATGGGTTCACAATAGAAATCTATGAGAACTTCAGAGAAAAACTATACCTATTATTTCTTAAATTATAAAACATATAGGAACTAAAGAACATTTCCAAACTTGTACAAAGAGACTATTACTCAAGTATCAAAACCATGTAAAGAGAGGAGAAATGAAAACTGCAGGTGAACATTCCTGGTGAAATAGATGCAAAAATTTCCAATTGTCTGTAGGCTCTTATTCGCTGGACATTGGCTAGTTTTCATTCTCTGTGTTAATCATCATATTCTCTGTGAGGAAGCTTCTCTTCTGAGACCTGAGAGATGCACTAATCTATGGACATAACAATCAGTCATCAGTAGTCACCTTAATACCACCACTATTTAGCAGGAAACTAGTGTTATGTTCTCCCCTATGCTCTGTGACCTGTCTGGCCTGAGGTACTTAGGACTGATATAAAAGAACAAAAATCAGTACAATGATTAACTGGGCTAAATTCTGGGCATTGTGTTGGAATTGATTTCTGCAAGGAAGAAGATAAAAAAAAAAAAAAAAAAAAAAAAAAAAAGAAAACAAGGAAGTTCCTTAAACGTTTTCAACGAGGTTGTGCATTAGTGGCTCTTTCATCTTGGGAACTACCAGCAGTGTTCTAATTGGACTTAACACTTGCATATTATTCTTTTGTAAATTAACATTTAAGTTGCTTCAATGACTTGGTCTTTTTAGATATGCCACAGTGAACATGGAGGCAGGGGCATACATTTCAATGTATATTAGTTAATTACTTTTGAGCATTCCTCCAGAAATAGGCTTAGATTATATGCTTGTTCTAACTATTAATATTCTGAAGACTCTCTATACTGTTTTTCCTAATAATTATATGAACTTAAATTTCCTCTAGCTAAAAAGTTCTATCTACTTTCTGGAAATGGCCTCCAAATTTACTATCTTTCTTGATTCTTTAAATATCCATAGTAACAGGAGAGAGATATGGTCACCTTGTAGTTTATATTTGAATTTTCATTATGAATAGTACTAATTTTAATAGATTATTTATATATCCTCAGAAAACATATCAATTTAGCTATTAATCAATTTTTATAGTAAGTCTAACATTTTTTACTATTGGGTTGTATGGCATTTTTTAAATATTTTGATTAAAAAACCAACTAATCAAAGCTAAAGAGAACCTACTGAAATTTTAGCATTTGATTTTAAAATATGTTTTAAATGTATATTTAATTAACATAAATATTGTATTGGTACAATGTTTATCTATCATCTATCTGTCTATATATGTGGTGCATGTGTATAATTTCTTTTTCTGAAATTTCAGCAGAATATAGGTATATATAATATATAATATAATATATATAATGCATATAATATAATTATATATGAATATAACTATGTACATACATATGCATGCACACACAAAAACAAAAACAAAAAAAAAAAAAATAATATAATTTTTTTTATTTTTTATTTATTTCTGTATGTCTATGAATGTACTGTCTGCATGCAGGTCCGTGTACCTGTGTCGTGCAATGCCGCGGAGGTCAGAAGAGGTTGTCGTATTCCCCTGGAACTGGAGTTCTCCTGGAATTGGAGTTTCAGACGGTTCTCAGCCGCCATGTGGGTGCTGGGGATCGAACCCAGGTCCTCTGCAAGAGTGGTCGGCGCTCTTAACCACTAGGCCATCTATACGTCCTCCTAATAAATTTTTGATGAAATCAAATGTAAGACATTTTATCTCATGTAATGTGACATTACATGATTTGAACATAGTAAAGAATCCAGAAATAAAGCCATATAAATATTTCTTGAAAATGGGTTTTTATGCAAATGCATAATGTATAGGTATATAATTTTCAAGTGTCTTCTTCTATATTGTGACATGACTTCCTACTCAAATTTTAATATAACTTATACTTTTTAATGTAGTTAAATTTATAAATTTGTTATAGTAGGTTAAGCTCTTTTCACTTTTTGGAAAAAAACCCACAATTTTATTTTAATTTTATCAGTGCATTGTTTATTTCTGCCATAAATTTTATGGATTTATTTTACTTTTGAGGTCTGAATATTTATTCACTGTGAAAGTTATTCTTTTGCTACAGTGAAAACAAAATTTCCTACAACATGTATCAAAGAAACAGTCATTTTCTGAATACACTCCAGAGGTAGCTCAGGTGTGAGCTAGGCTTTAATATATGCATGCATCGGATCCTAGCTTCTGGATTATGTTAAATCACAGCTGTTTATATTTGTGTCAAAACATTCTTTCTTAATTACCACAAATCTTCTTACAAGGAAGAGAATTTCAGCTACCTTGTTATTCTCAGGCAGAACTAGACCATCTCTTCCACCCACAGTGATACTAAACTGTTGTATCTGCTTTCCTTTAATTTATGTTTTCTTGGAACATAATTGCATATCCTTTTATTTCTAACTTTTGTCATTCACATTGCGTAGGTTGTAGTCTACTCTTAGAACTGGATTTTCCTTTTTGGTTTGTAAAATTATTTGTTGATGGGAGAAGAGGGCCTATACATGACAGTATGTCAGAGGACATCTTTCCTGAGTCAGTCGATTCATTCCTTCTACCTTGCAGGTCCTAGGATCAGACTGAGGTTGTCAGGCTTACTGTCAAGTGCTTCTACCAGCTCAGATATCTCTCCAGTCCTGGGTTTTGCTTTGGATGATATTTTCAATAGAAGGGATGATCCTGTGACATTACATGATTTGGCAAAAGGGGTTTATGTCATAGTTTTCATTTGGATTGTTTTTTATCCTGCCCTGATATACATTTTTTTGTGTCTATGTCTGTCTGTATGTATGTGGAGGCATGCAATCTATATATCTGTCTGTATGTCTGTCTATATATCTATATGTGTGTGCATGAGAATATTTTCATTTTCTGAAATTTAAGAAAACAAGGATATATATGTGTATATACTTATAATCACTTTTGTTAGCCTTATAATCGCCTTTGTACTGTACTGTAAAGTATTTAGTACTAAAATTTAAGTACAGTCTATATTCTTGATGAAATCAAAAGTGAGACATTTTCTCTCTTCTTTCCTTCCTTCCTTCCTTCCTTCCTTCCTTCCTTCCTTCCTTCCTTCCTTCCTTCCTTCTCTCTCTCTCTCTCTTTCTTTCTTTCTTTCTTTCTTTCTTTCTTTCTTTCTTTCTTTCTTTCTTTCTTTCTTTCTTTCTTTCATTTTTCTCTTTCTTTTGCACAGACATTCTTTGTAGCCCCAGCTGGCCAGGTACTGGCTATGTAGACCAGCCTGACCTTAATTTTACAGGAATCCTGTAAGATTGCCTCTATCTTCAAAGTACTAAGATTAAAGATGTGCACCACCTCCTCCAGCTGAAACATTTTCTCACTTGCTAATTAATGTAGGAAGGCCCTGCCCAAGGCAGGCATTACCCTTTGTAGGCAGGGTGGCCTGGATTGCATATAAGAAATGTAGCTGAGCCAGCTGGAGGGAGCAAACTAGTTCCTTCATAGTTTTCTCTCAGAATCCTGAGTTGATTTCCTACCATGGCTTCTCTCAATGAAAACTGTAATCTGTAAACATATAACCCCCTTTCTTCCTCCAAATTGCTTTTGGTATGTTGCTTATCACAGCTACAGAAAGCAAACTAGAACAGATAGAGCCATATTTTGCTCTGATTTTAACTTAGTGTTGCTACTTCAGAGTGTTTAACCTTTCTATTTAGCCTCTAGGATAGGTTTAGAAAATAACACTATGAGTATTTGATTGGGCTGCCCTTGAATAGGTTAAACTGGTATAATGGTTAATAATATTTGTCAACTCCCTCATTTGTGGATCAAGTAAGGCAAACTGAGTAACATCAATGTTATATTTCTCTTTATCTAAAAGCAACTGTACTTTTAGAATGGGAATCTCTTAATGGACTCTAGAATTAACCTACCACCATTTTTTAGACTTTATAATTTTGATACAAAGGTGGAAATTATGTTTGCATATTTTAGAGCAATATGAAATTAAAAGGGAAAATATGGATCCCGAAATTATTTCAGAGGACATGATTTTAGTACATGTGTGACATACATAAATGCATATGGTGAAACAGTATGGATTGGAGGGAACAACAACAACAAAAGAACTGGGACAGGGAACTGATTGAAGTAGCAGAGTTCTCATCCCCTCCAAAAAAATAATGTTCTGCTTTGAAAAACTTTGAAAAGACTCGGAAGGGGAAACAGGACATGTATGGCAGACTGCATGAACTTGGGAGGGGCGGGGGGGCATGGAGGGGAAATGAGTCTGGATTGAACTGAGAAGTGATGTATGAAATGCACGAAATCTCAATAAAAGATAAAAAATAATCTTTGTCAAACTGTCAGTATCTATAGTCAACAAGGAAGCCATCTTCTGGGGAAATGTCTGACATGCTTTCTACAAGGATTAATTGTGATGAAAAATCCACACTACATGTGGGTGAAGGCACTCCAAGGCTTAGGTGAGGTTCCAAACTGTAAAAAAAAGGAGCAAGCATTAAGCCCCAACATTCATCTCCCTGTCTCCCGACTGTACACACACTGTGGCCAGTTGCTTCACCTTCTTGTTGAACAGTACCCTGGAGATTATTTATTTTTCTCTTCAGTGTGCAAACAAACAGTATTCCATTTAGGAAGATCTTTCATTGGAATAAATCAGTATCACACCAAAATATTAGTACAAACTACTTAAACATTAAATAACCCCTAATGTTATTCCATGTAGTCACATTCACGGTTCTGTTCTCTGTGAGTTTGTTTTTCTGAGGGAAAATACTCTCCTTGAAATAAATTACAAAAAAAAAAAAAAAAGACTTGAGAGGATCAACTAGTTTTGCATATAAAATGGTGATTAATTTCATTGCAGTATGCCTGAATTAAGTAGGATAATTTACTTTGAAATATGCAAGCTTATTCTTCCATTAGTGAAACTAATTCTAAAACTGTTATTAGGTATGAAGTGACCCAGAAGAAAGCTAAGCTTTTCTTTGTCTTATGGGGTTCATTGAAGTCTATATCCTTTTATTAATGACACATAAATAGCCTGTTTTGTCCTCAGTCCAAAGCTCCTGTTTGTCTTAGTAAGCTCTTAAACATCCACAGAAACTTATTTTCATTCTGAAGATATTTTTCCTGCTAAACTTTTCCATTAAGTATTTAGATACATGGCTCATTTGAGTAATAGAAGTGATTATTTTATTTTTACCTTGGATCATCTGCTGACTTTGTTAAAACAGAATATTTTGGGGAGCATATTCTTCTTGGAGGACACCGCTGAAGACATTTCATCTGAGGAATCTAATTAGACTAAATTTTCTTCCTGGGAACTGGGGCATCTGTAGTCAGGGCAATACTAATACTAGCCTTGGCTTCCTGTCTAGACTGACAGATTTTAAGATTAAGCAGCAACAATATCAATTGAACTTATATTTAAATTTTATAAAGTATGATATTTAGAAGTACATTACTAAGCATTTTGAGAGAGAGACATTTGATTCCAAGAATATTTGGACATTTACATTTGATATTTGATAACTTCATGCACTTCCCAACCTTCTGACATTATTTGAAGACTGGCCATATACAAGATGTTAAGAAATTGGAACAAAACATATAATATGGGAAGGTAGAAATGAATATTATTCTGAGCGTGGTGGCCCACATCTTTAATCCCAGCACTTAGGAGGCAGAGGTAGGCAGATCTCTGTGAGTTCCAAGTTAGCCTGTTCTACATATTGAGTTCCAGGTCAACTGGGGTTACAGGGAGATCCTGTGCCAAAAAGCCCAAAAGGAACAACAAAAAAAAGAAAAAGAAAAACAAAAATATATGGTTCTTACATACAGGGGAATGTGGGCAAGTTAACCCATAGGACAGATATGTCATTATCATATCCACTTATATGATAGAAGTTTATTATAGTTCTCATGACTCAGTGAGAAATATAATAAATACTGATGAATTCTGTACCCTTTGCCAGTCCTTGTAGAATGGCATTCCTAATTATCTCAATTATGATTATCTTAGTGTTTATAGTTATGTGAATATTTTGGGGTATACTTGAACCTGAAGGAAAATAGGTGATTAATTTTAATATATTTCCAAATCCAGTATTGGCAAGATTAAATGTCACAAAATTGTCCACATATGTATTTATAATGACTAAATCCTAGACTGAGTTTTTGTTAGAATAGTGTTAACAAGTTTCCTGGTAAATCCAGATAACAATAAAACTCTATAAGTGTTTGAATCACAATATTTAAAAAAAGAGTGGTTCTATACAAAGTAATTAATCTCATTTATTGATTCAAATGTCCTTTTAAGCACTCAAGGTCTTCTCTCACAAATCTGGTTTAATTCAAATATAGTATTCCTTAGACACTGGCTCTTTATCCTCCCAAATACTTAAGAATCACTTTTATGCCTCTCTCTCTCTCTCTCTCTCTCTCTCTCTCTCTCTCTCTCTCTCTCTCTCTTGCTTTTGTTACTGAGTTTTGACTATTTTACTGTCTAAATCCTAAATGTATTTCCATTGACCTCATTCCCTATAGAGTGCACACAGTTTATTACAATCAACCAAGGCCTTGGCCCTGGCTCCTTATTTAGCAACCGCAAATTGTTGATTATTGACCACTGCTCTTTGGAATCTCAACCAAAAAATGACAGTTTGCTTCCTAAGGCACATGCATATCCACACCTTTCCTATTTTTTCAACTTCATCTCTGTGGTATCCCAGTCCTTGGCTAATTTCACTCCTTATTAACTGATCATTTTCTCTTGACTATTTCTTAAGTACTTTATACCAAAGGGTTTGGCATTATGTATTCTGTGTATATTATACCCACTTCTCTTCATTTATTAATTGCTATAATTATTCTTACCTGAGCTCAGCTATCTCATTCTCTGTAACAGTTTCCCTTGTCACTTTGGTTTGAATAAGTGTGCCCCATAGGCGCAAGTGTTTGAATCTTGGCAGATGGTTCCCAGCTGATGATGCTGATTGTCATGGCAATGGAATCGCTAGTTGACTGGGCCTTGCTGGAGGAAGTGTGCAATTGGGGTGGGCCTTGTGATATCACAGCCTTGCCCTTCTTCCAGTCTTGCTCTCCCGTTGCTTCCTGTGCATAGGGATGTACAAGCTCAGCTTTCCACTCTGCCTGCCTCCTGCCTCCTGCTACATTTCCCCACCATGATGGACCTCTATCCCTCTGGTACCACAAGCCAAATAAATTTTTCTAGAAGTTGCCTTGATCAGTGTGCTATATCACAACAACAGAAATTTATGTTTGTATTTGCTGAATTAATCACTGTTTTCCAGAAGAAATTTCAATGCAGTGAAAATTCTGGTTGTTGTACTTACTTTAACGTTTGTAATCCTCACATTGGATGGTATTCAGGACATCTGTTAAATAAATTAAGTTTGGTGGTCACATTTGCATATAAGAAAAAATGAAATGTGAATGTAAGACATGCAAAAAGTCTTTGAATTTTGCATGTGTGTATGTGAGTTTGTGTGCAGATATAATACATGTTAAGTACTTTTGAATTAAAGTTCTCTTGTTTAGGGGAATGGAATTGCAAGAATGAAATATTGCTTATGATTATAGATTAGCATATTTATAACAAGAGGAAGCATGGAAGATAGAGGTAAACCTGCCAAGTAGTAAAATGTGCTGGAATGCATGCAAGATGAATCTATTCATTAACTGAGAATAGAGGGGAAATAAAAGCATGCTAAAATGATTTCAAATAGGCATGGTCCAGTTTAGAAATGGACAATGGTAAATGCCTGTGTTGAATATATATAGGCAGTCTCCTTATGTGTTTTGTATCTTCCACATTTCATTTTCTTGTTTCTAATTATGTTGTATTAGAATTAGACTGAGAATCTTGTAAGGCAGACATCTGGCACTTTGTTACCTTGTACAACAAGTGAAAGTATCCTTTACATAATTTTGAGTGCAAAATTACTTAAAGATGTAATTTAAGGATGATATAAAGTATGTGGGCTTTATGTACAAAGAGATCCTCAGAGGAAGCAGGCATTATAGAACTTGCTCTCATGTGGCAAGGTTAGAAAACCACAAAATTTATCCCCATTCTAAGAATAAATGTTCAGTAGTTCAGAACTGAGATTACACTTTTCTTCAGCATTAAAACCATTATCCCTACTTCCCACCTAAAACTCTCAGACATTTTCCCTTCTTTGGCAGCAGATAGGAATTTTAAACCAGAGTCTTAGGGAAGGGCAGACACACCTGACTGCAAGCTCATGGAGACCAATGAGACTATTTTGCTTGTCTCTGAAGCTGAGTAAATTGGTAAAAGTTAATGCCAGGAAGAAAAGGAAATAACTAATATTTATTTGTCTGTTAATCATTTTTTGTTATATAAGGTATAGTAAAATGGTATCTAGAAAGATTGACTTGAAATATACACAGGGAGAAATTAGAAAAATAAGAGAAAGAGGGAGAGAGAGAGAGAGAGAGAGAGAGAGTAAGGAAGAGGAAATGAATAGGATAAAGAGCAAAAAAGGAGATGAGAGGAAAGGGGAGGAGGGGAGAGGAGATAGAGAAATTAAGAGACTGAGAATGCAAATTAACAAAAGAGAAGTATGGGCTGGAGAGATGGCCTAGCGGTTAAGGGCGCTGACTGCTCTTGCAGAGGACCTGGGTTCGATCCCCAGCACCCACATGGTGGCCGAGAGCTGTCTGAAACTCCAATTCCAGGAGAACTCCAGTTCCAGGGGAATCCGACACCCTCTTCTGACCTCCACGGCATTGCATGACATGGATGCACAGACATACATGCAGACAGTACATTCACACACATACAAAAATAAAATAAAATTTAAAAAAATTTAAAAAAAAGAAAAGAAGTATAACATTGGAAAGGTAAAGGGTCTGAGCTAGTGTGTCAAACTCTACCAAAAAAGTTCTTAAGATTATGAACACTTGTTAAAAATCCCTACAGAAATAAATATGAGTTCATGTCATAGTGACAGAAGTAACAGGTACTTCTCTACCTGTTTCTGGGTAGAATTTTTTGTTATGTTGAAAAGCAATCTTTAATGAGAGAAGTGGCAATATCTAAGTGAGATATGAAATGTCAAAAATCAAATAATATTGTAGACTTTACGGTTTGGGATATGAATAGTTAATGAGTGTCCTTCTCCTTGGTAAGCATAAAATGAGTTTTCAGTGGGTTGGCCCAGTCAGTGAGATGCTTACCACACAACGTAGAGCATATGTACTTTATATAAAAAGCCAAGCATTGCAGAATGTGCCTGTAATTGCTAGGCTGGTGAAGTGGACATCAGAGAGTCCCTGCGGCATGCTGGCCAGCCAGTCTCACTGAAATAGCATGCTCCAGGCGGAGATCCTGTCTCAAAAAGTAAATTTTTAACAAGTGTCTACAGTATTGGGTTTCCATATAACTTCTGCCAAAGGCCTTTAGGGATAGCCCTATAAAACCTCCTTTACTCTCCTTTGCATTTTCTACCTCATTTTACCCATTCTGTTCTTTTTTCACCGTGTTTCTCTTTATATAACTGCAATCTATCTCCATTTTTATGAATTGCCCCTTTGTGATCTCTACATATTTACTGATCTCTAGGAATTTTCTGCTTGAATCATACATGTCTAAAATTTCAAAGCTGTTGTCCAGATATGAGAAGCATGTGATGTTTTTCTTTCTCAGTCTGGGTTACAGCACTTGTGATTAATTTTTCCAGTATTGCCATTACTCTTGGTTTCTTTCCAGAACTTGATTGCAAAACCCTATTGCTGAAGACAGTACATATGAAAATTGTGGAACAAACATCCAGAGATCAAGCTGGTAGTGACCTCAAAGCTTTATCTCTACTGGCCGGATTACACGGTGCTGGAAGGTGCTATGCATGCTACCAGAAAAGAAAAGTAATCATAAGCCTTATGCAGTTGTGAAACTTAAAAACTACAGTAACTACTGGCCTGACAAATATGTTCACTTGTACGCTAGTGTCACAAATGTTGTGAGGATTACTAGATATTTTCTGATTGAATTTAAGGCCTGCTTCACAAGAGGAGTCTATACCTGGAAGTGTTATCAGGGCCAATCACCTAGGGATAGACAGATTACTACCTGTAAGGGAGAGCTTACTACTACTATCCTGATAAAAGGAAATAGTATTAAACTGACTCCTAACAACTTATTATTGTACCCGTAGATTAGGACATCTCTAAATTCCCACTAGAGAAGCTTCCTCTTGCATCATAAGAAAATTAACAGAGACCCAAAAGTGGCCAATGTGCAGAGAATGAGACCGTGTAGTGCTCAGCCCTAAATTATGCATCTACATCACACATTCTACCCTTGAGTCTCACGTGGAAGAGGTTATGGAAAGTTTGAAGAGCAAGAGGTAGCTAATGGCTTCAAGGAAACAGTCTTTAACAAACAGCAAATTTCCTCACATAAATTCATAGTAATTTTGACAGCATTCTCAAGACCCTGAAAGTCTAGCCAGACAGCGTGTCAGCATGGTGTGGGGAGATGGCCACAAAACCCCAAGTCTAGCTGTGCAGCTATGTCACATCTAGCTGTACAGCTATGTCACTTGATAGCTGATGGGAGGAGAGCTAATTTTCTTTATGGGTATAATAATGGATAGGTTGACCTGACTCCAGTGGACAGACTCACACTCAATAGTGTTTGAACACAAATCTGTCTAAACATGTCTTAAAAATAATAATGGAGGCCATTAAGTCCATAAAAGGCATTAATATGGGCATGAATGTGAGGGAGGAAGTCTATGTATGATCAACATATATCGTATGAACTTCTCAAATAATCAAAATTATATAAATATTAATTAATATTTAATAATTAATATATAACTATCAAATTAATAAAAATATTAATAATAGAATTAAAATTATCAACATCAAAGGAGTATCTTGGATGCTGTATTTATTTTTCTGTGTTTAGAAAATAGGGAGACACCCATGAAATTATGGTAATTGTCATTTTTATAGCCTTACGTTGTTAAATGAGAATATTTTGCAGTGATAAAAATGCACATATATTTATACCTCTGATTTTGTACTTTTTCTCTGATTCATACACTTCTATTACACACTAGTTATCAGATAACTAGGAATTAGAATCATATTTCCAGTTTGATTGCATTACTGTAAATGTGTTATCACTGAATCTAATGATAAGGAAATCAAAGGACACCTATAGGATGTTCAAATGTTTATGAAGTAGCTAATCATGTTTCTACTTCTGTTGCTACCCAGTTAGAAATCCACACACTGGATGACTTTGAAAGAAAGTTGGGAAGGGAATGACTCATGGAGTAAAACTTGGATGAAGCAGATTTTGGAGAGCAAAGGTAACTCTTTGTTCTCACATTTGGTACGATTAGCTCTAGTGGTTGAAGAAAAAGGCCATCTTTAGTAACTGAATCAGACACAATAAGTGCTAATAACCTTTGGCAGGAAGACATGTATTTAGACTATATCAAGAAAAGGAAAAGTTGATCTGAAGTCACTTTTTGCAAAAACTATCATCTTATATACAATTCAGCCTTATATTTGATTATGTCCCTCTGTCCCTGATGTAATTGATTATTAGGGTTGGTGGCGTTTGAATGTTTTCTTCCATCAAAACCATATTGAGACTTAACCCTAATACTTCAGCCTTAATGAAATGTGTTTAGGTCCTGAAAGCCTTGCCCGCATGAATGGATTACTGACATTATGAAAATGGGCCACAGGAATGGGTCCTGCTTCCTTCTCCTCTGTCCTATGAGGAATAAATGCCTCTTCTATGGAGCATTCAGCATGTGTAGAGGCATATGTAAAATGGAGTCTCAGCCCTTAGGAAACCCCAAACCTTCAAGACCTTGGACTCTTCAACCCAGGATCCATGCAAAATAAATTTCTGATATTTCATTACAGTAACCAAAATTGACTATGATAAAGGTATTCTGGATATTTTTATTTAACATTTTTCTCCAAATAAATGTAAAGCACATCATATTAGATGACTTGACAAATATTTGGCCTAGGAATTCAGAAGAAAAGGCAAATGAAGCACCTTGCACAGAGAGTTATGCCTCAATAATAAATATAAAGGAGCCATGTACTGAACAATGTGAGCAAAACTTGAACATCTTATCAGCCATAGCTTTTATTGAGAAGTCATAAAGAAAAGGGAATCTTTAATACATATATATATATGCTCCTTTTTAAATCCAAATTTTATTATCTATAAACTTTGATAGTATGGTTTGCTCTATTGAAGTTTTTCTCTGAGAACTGAAGTAAAAAAGATATGCTTACCTGGATATTACTTATAATAGAATTTTTCTGAAGGAGCTCATGTTAAAATCTAAATGCACTGAAATTACATTAGCTAAAGAGACAAATGTACTATATGAGACCACTATCTCTTGTCCTATCTTCCAGAGCTGACTGAAATATGATATAAAGGGCAAAGTTGGAGAAATTTTAGTCTTTGCAACTTTTAGTGATTACAGTTTCTATCTATAAAAACTCCATTGTAGCCCTTGTACACAGTGCACAAATCAGTCATAATGGCTATTTGACTTCTAATAAGACTTTACTTGTAATCTTTTAAAGAGCTAATAAGCTGACTGAATCACAGACCCCCACCCCACTCAAGTTCATGCATTTTTCCATACATATCTTGCATCTTTTTTTTCAGGCTTTCTAAAGTTTTTCTATGCAGAGTTTTAATGTTTTGAACAGTTTACTGTTTAAGTCAATTCTTTGACCCAGTCCTTTTGTTGTTGTTCTCTCCAATTTGTATTGCTCTAAAATATGCATATATGTATGTCATACATACTTTTAAAAATTTATTTATATTATATATTTTTTTTATCAAATCTAGACCTGTGTCCCAACCCCCACCCCAACAGAGCTCATGCATTCTGCCAAAAATGCTTTTCATCTCTTTCTCATCTCTTTCTCAATATTCTCCAGGTGGATGTTGACTGTTTTGAGCAGAAGCTCACTGCTTCAGTTAGTTTTTTGATGCAGACCTTTATGTTGTTGTTGTTTCCAACATGCATCACTCCAAATTGCTTTGGACAAAAGCTCAAGGGCCATGCACAAGAAATACTCACAACTAGATAATTGGCACTAGCATCCACAGATGAGGGATACCATTCATCGTTTGATTTTCTGGGACTGTGTTACTTCACTCAGCATGATGTCCTCTAGCTCCAGTCATTTTCCTGCAAAGCTCATGATGTTGCCTTTCTTTACTGCTGCATAAAACTCCATTGTGTAGATGTATCACATTTTCTCCATCCATTCATTAGTTGAGGGGCATTTGGGTTGGTTCCAGCTCCTTGCTGTTGTGAAGAGAGCTGAAATAATCATGGCCATGCATGTATCTCTGAGGTGGGGTGAGTCTTGAGGTTACAGGCCTAGGAGTGGTATGGCTGGGTCCAGTGGCAAGTTCATTCCAAGTCTTCCAAGGGTTCTCCACACTGCTTCCCATAGTGGCTGCACGAGTTTACATTCCCAACATCAGTGTTCCCCTTTCCCCACAACCTCTTCAGCACTTGGTATCATTTGTTTTCTTGATCCTAGCCAGATTAATTGGAGTAAAATATCTTAAAGTGGTTTTGATTTGCATTTCCTTAATAATTAGTGATGTTGAACACTTCTTAAGGTGTTTCTCAGCCATCTCTAATTCCTCACGTATGAAGTCTCTATTCAGCTCTTTGCTCCATCTATTGACTGGGTCGTTTTTTTTTTGTTTGTTTGTTTGTTTTTTCTTCTTTGTTTTTTGAGTAGTTTATATATTCTGGAAATCAATGTTTTGTCAAATGTTTCTGCTGTGAAGGTTTCCTCCCACTCTGTGGGATTTCTCTTCACTTCCTTGATTGTTTCTTTTGATGTACAGAAGCTCTTGGGTTTAATGAGGTCCCATTTGTCCATTGTCGACCTTAATTCTTGCACAGCTGCTGTCTGATTTAGGAAGTCTTTTTCTATGCCTATGTCTTGTAGTCTGCTGCCCACTTTTTCTTCTATCACATTCAGAGTTTGGGGTTTCATGTTGAAGTCTTTGATTCATCTGGAGTTGGCTTTTGTACAGGGCGAGAGGTAGGGGTTTAATTTCATTCTTCTACAAGTGGTGATCCAGTTTTGCCAACACCGTTTGCCAAAGATGCTGTCCTTTCTCCATTGTGTCTTCTTGGCCCCCTTGTCAAATATGAGATGGCTGAAATTGTATGTGCTCAGATTTGGATCTTCGATTTTGTTCCATTGGTCAACAGGTCTGTTTTTGTGCCAGTACCAGGCTGTTTGTATGACTACAGCCCTGTAGTATAGTTTGAAGTCTGGTATAGAGATCCTCCCTGTGTAGCTGTTTTCGCTCTGGGTTGTTTTGGCTATTTGGGGCCTTTTGTTTTTCCAAGTGAATTTAAGGACTTTTTTTCCCAGTCTGTGAAGAAACTCTTGAGGATTTGGCTGGGATTGAGTTAAATCTATACAAGAGTTTCGGTAGAATGGACATTTTTACAATGTTAAATTTCCCAATCTATTAGCATGGGAGGTTTTTCCATCTTCTGATGTCTTCTTCAATTTCTTTCTTAGAGGTTTAAAATTTTTGTCATATAGAGCTTTGGTGTCTTTGGTTAGGTTTCTAACTAGGTATTTTATTGTTCTTGAGGCTATCGTGAGTGGGAAGGTCTCTTTGAATTCTTTCTCCAGTTGCTTGTTCATGGTGTAAAGAAAGGTCATTGATTTTTTTAGGTTAATTTTGTACCCTGCCACTTTGATGAAGCTGTTAATAATTTCTAGGAGTTTTCTGGTGGAATTTTTAGCATCCCTTAAGTAAACAATCATATCATCAGCAAATAGGAATAGGTTGTCTTCCTCTTTTCCAATTAGTATTCCTTTAATTTCCTTTTCTTGCCTTATTGCTCTAGCAAGTGTTGAAGAGGAGTGGTGACAGGGGGCAGCCTTGCAGAGTTCCTACCTTTAAAGGGAATGTTTCTGTCATCTCCCCATTATGAGGATTATATTGACTGTGGGTTTCCTATATATGTCTTTGATTACAATGAATCGAATGATCCTCCAATCCAATTCCTTCTAGACTTTTAACATGTGAAGGGAATGCTGGATTTTGTCAAATCCAAATGCATTTTTCTGCATCAATTGAATGTGTGTATGGTTATTGTCTTTCATATCCATTTATGTGTTTTATAATGTTTATTGATTTTCATATGTTGTACCATCCCTCGAATTCTGTGCTAATGAATCATACTTTGTCATGATAGATGATCTTCTGGATGTGGAGTAATGTATTTTGGCACCTGTGTTCATTAGGGAGATGGGTCTATCACTCTCCCTTTTGGTTGTGTTTTGCGCCTGTTTGTAACTAGTTGATGCGGCTTCAATAGAAGAAATTTTGCAGAATTCCCTCTGATTGTATCCTTCTAAACAGTTTCAGTAAAGATGGGTTGTGAGTCTTTTTTGAAATGTTTTATAGAATTCTGTGTAACCATCTGGAGCTGGATTTTTTTTGTTTTTTTAGTTGGGGAGGTTTCTTATTAATCTTCAATTTCTTCATGTATTATCGGGTCTGTTTAAGCTGTGGATTTCCTCTTGGTTTAGCTTTTGGTGATTTCCCAGATTTAGAAATTTATCAATTTCTTCTAGATTTTCAAACTTTGTAGATGTTTAAGAGTTTTTGAACTATTCCATATGATTTTCTGGAATCTTTTCCCTTGCCTGTTGTGTATATTTCCTTTTCATCATGGCATTGTAAGTTGATTTGGAGTTGTCCTTCTTTCTTTTGATTAACAACTGGCTAGAGGTTTGTCTATTTGTTTATTCTTTCAAAAGAACCAACTTTTGGCTTCATTGATTTTATTGTTTTATTGTTTGCTTTGTTTCTAATTCATTGAATTCTGCTCTGAATTTTTGTTATTATTCTTCCTGTCGTGCTTGCATTTAGGATTCTCTGTTTTGTCTCTCAAGTGTTTTTGTCTGTAGTGTTAGATCATTCCGTTGTGCTCTTTCTGTTTTTTCTAAAGTAGGCACCACGAGCTATAAACGTCCCTCTTAGGACTGCTTTTAAGTATGCACAATAGGTTCTGTTGTGTTGTATGTCATTGTCATTCAGTTCCAGTAATGTTTTATTTTCTTTCTTTATCTCTTCCCTTGACCATTCAATTATTCAAGAGTGTGTTGTTTATGTCTCCATATGTTCTTCTAGGCAATAGGTCTACCTGGGTCGTTGATCTGTTGAGGCTTAATGCACATTTGGTCTGATAAGATGAATAGAATGCGTGACATTATTTCAATCCTTTTTGTATTTGTGAAGGTCTCTTCTGTGTCCCAAGTATCGTGGTACGATTTATTTCGGAGAATGTTCCATGGGGGTGCTGAATAGAAAGTGTATTCTATGGAAATTAGGAGTGGAATATTTGGTAGAGTCTATGAGGTCCATTTGGTCGGTATCATATCAAGTCAAGTTCAGATGTCTCTCTATTTATTCCTTTGTCCTGTTGGACCTATCCAAGGACTCAGTAGGGTATTGAAGTCCTCTACTATGTGCGTACTGGGGTTAGTGTGTGCGACTTGTGGTCTTGGAGAACTGTCTTTATTACGATGGTGCATCACGAGTTTGGGGCAATATATATTCATATGTTGAAATCTTCTTGGTGAATTGTTCCTTTGATGAAAGAATAGTGATGGCCTTCTTTGTCTCCTTCTTATTTTTTTACTTATAAAGTCTTATTTTTGCTCTGATATTAAAATAGCAACACCTGCTTTCTTATTATGGTATTTGCTTGGGATGTTTTTTTCCATCCTTTCAAAAACCTTAAGATGGTGCCTGTTCTTGGAGGTAAGTCTGTGTTACATTCTAACAGCAATATCGATGGATTTCTATTTCTAACTCCATTCCTAGTCTAATACTCTTTTGATTGGGGAAATTTAATCATTAATATTTAAGGGTATACTGATCAGTTGTGTTTGCTTCCTGTTTCGCCTTATTATCCATTTGTGGTTTGGGTTGTTTCACTTCGCAGTTATGTTTTATTGATTTCGTTTCTAGGTGCCTGGGGTTGGTTTCCTTTCTTCTAGTTCTCTGAATTGCTTCAAGTATTCTCTGAAGGTTGGTTTCCGGCACATATTCTTTCAAGTGTTGTTTATGTCATGGAAGTGGTTTTACTATCTCTTCATTATAATTGATATTTTGCTAGGTATAGTAACTCTGGTGGCATCTATTGTCCTTTAACACTGGGAATGCTTGCCCAGGTTCTTCTTGTTTTCATCAGTTTGCAGAGAAGTCACTCGTAATTTCTGATAGGTTTCTCTCTTATAGTTCACTTGGTTGTTTTTTCTCTTGTGGCTTTAAGGATTTATCTTTTTTGGGGGGGTGTTAGATTTTAACTTATTGGTTTTTTTTTTTTGGTTTTTGATCTTGGTCTGTTTGGGTTCATGTGCTCTCTTGTGTTTGTTATTGGTTGTTGTCTTTTTTTAGTTTGGGGAAGTTTTCATCTATTATTCTGTTGAAGAACTGATCATACCATCTCTCTTGGATCTTCTCTTTCCTCGTATTCCTATGATGCAGAGTTTTGATATTTATCATAGTGTCCCACAAGTTCCTGGTTTGTTCCACTTTTGTTCAATTTTTAAATATTTTTTTTTTTTTTTTTTTTTTTTTTTTTAATTTTTTTGAGTTTTTCGTTTCGCTTCCGTTATCTTCCGTCTGATCTTTGTTCGCTCTGTAGGCATGCTTTCCCATTTCCTTTCCTCTTGATTGGATGAGTGTTGATTCCTTTTTCCATTTCCTCTTTTGATTTCTTTAGTATTTCTGACTTCTTTTTGGAAGACTTCTCATATCTTTCTGATAGCTCATTGCTTCGCGGTTGTTTCCTTACTTTTTCAGTGGGCGACATTTTTCAGTGTTTCTACTTCTTGCTGGAGTTTGGTACATTCTCTGTCTCTAGTCCTTCTTGAGTTTTCATTCTCGATTTCCTTATGTTATTTGGTTTGCTCTTTATAGAATCTTGTAGTTCTTTAAATATGTCCCAATTGTGGTTCTATATCTGTGTCCTGGCCATCCCCAGGGGGATCCCACTGTGAGGATATCTTCCATAGTTTTGGTAGAGCTTCGGTGCGGGATTATCCTGCCCCTTCCCATGTTTCTCTCTTCGTTTCTGGAATATTGGAATGTCCTTGCCTGTATTCAATGTGAGTCCTAAATGCCTCTTCACTGTGTTGAAGGCTTGCCTTTGCTTGGCCTCCTCAGATGCCTTTGTAATCCAGGTTGGCAAGTGGGGAGTGTGTGTGCTTTTAAGCTACATCGTGGTACCTGCATTTCAACTGGTTCTCAGGAGATCTCAGATCTCCAGAGCTCACACAATCTACCTTTTATACCAGCTGGAGGATCAACTCCTGCTCCACAGCCGCAAAGCCAATTAAAGCCAAAACAACTAGATTACTATATTAAGTCAACACAAGATTCAGCCTTGCTGAAGCACCCAGCTCCTACCCTGCCTTCCTGCACTTCAAGCTCGGTCTCAAGGAGATCTCAGATGTCCAGCACCTACTTTTTATGAAAGAATAGTAAAGACATTATTCACAAGTTTTCAGGACTCATTCAAATGAGAAGAATTGGTATTCAAAAATATCATGGGCGTCAGGGGCAGAATTTGAATTTTGTCAAAATCCCAGTGATTAAGACAGTCTTGGGCACACAATGTTAGTTTTGGAAAATAAAACTTTATTGGAACCAGCACTAAATTATCAGGTTTTATGGTATAAGTCTTCATTCATTATTTCTGCATTAATTCTTATTTAAAAAAATAACAAATGTTAACTGTGCTTGTCACTTATGAATCATCTTTAAATTCTGTACTCAAAAGAATTACCTCACTTTTCACATTTTCCAAGACAGTTTGGGTAAATACGTTTAACCTCACTTACATGATTCTTTGTGGCATTTACATAAATACTGTATATATAAGTGTTGGTTAAACTATGTCTGTGGTCTCTTTAATCACATGTGGCTTCAATCCAATCATATGTTCTTCCTCCTAGCAACCAGGCTGCAGCCAGTAGGAGGACGGTCTGGGAGAAGACTCAGTTTTTATCATGCCAGCAATGTGTTATATACTATAAAAGCGTATCTGTGCGTCTTGGCATGGAAGGAAGTGGGGGGCAGGAGCAAGGGAAGTACGAGTCACCTTGGCTCCTACTGGGGGCTGCAGAGCTCCTGTTTGTGCAACCAGTAAACTAGAGGTATGACATTTTGCTCAGTACCTTAAAGGAAGGGGCCATCCGGGTCTGGAACTTTGCAGAGATAAGCAAAGCAGGAAATATTATCTTATCCCAACTTCATGAAGATAACTCAGGAAGCCCTGGGACAGAGTCTGCAGTTCCTTAACTCAAGCCAGACAAAGTTTCATTCCTACATATAATAATCTAGAAAAACATATTTATGGGTGGCCATCACTATTATGACCTTTTTACTGTACATCCTATAATAGTTTTAAACTGCTTCAGAAATTCTTCAGATTTTTTGAAAGAGAGCTTCCTAAAGTGTTAAAATTATACACTATAATTTTCTTTGCATGTTGTCATAAGATAGTCTAGGAAACCCCATATTTGTGATTTATTTGTTACTCATATTAACTACTTACTGTCTATGTAAAAGTAAAAGTGAAGTTGTTTTATTTAGCTAGTTTGCATTTTATTTTAATTGATGTTTCTTATATTCATTGATATCCAAAATAATTAGTGAATTTTAAGTTCACAAAGAAGAAAAATATTATCTTCATTTGAAATTATGTAAGCTATCTGAAGAGCATACATTTGGTAAATACTTGTGGAATTAGATAACAAACATTCATTCTTTGCCAGCAAAGGATTAGGAAGGCATACTGCCAGGTAGCCTCTAAGGAGCAACTGAAGCATTCTTCAATCATTTTTATGATAAAGCTCTCCTGATTCTCATTCAACTAAGGAGAATATATACATGCATAAGAAAAACCATAGACTATGAGAATGTTGGCAGGCCTGGGTTTGGGAATCAGATAACATGGTCTGCAGCAATTTACAGTAACCTACCATCTTGAAGAGGAATTGAATAACTTATTCTTGTCTGCTTGATATTTTCCATCATTTCCTCTGGGTGCCTTCATTAAAATGATGGCTTTTCAATCAAGTTGATCAAATGAGTGTCCAGTCTATATTGTTGAAGCCCCCCCTGCTGGATGGTGGGACCCATGAGCTGTGTGGGTTTGGGCACAACTGCTTGCAAATTGGTTTTACATGAAGGATGCTTGTACCCACAAATTATCACCTATTGTTAAAAAAATGAAAACAAAACAAAACAAAAAAGCAGAGAAAGATGCAGAAAACTTACGGCAGAATGCACGATCTGCGATGGGTAGGGGTGGGGTGGGGGGGAAGGGAAGGGGATATATGCCTGAACTGAATTGGAAAATGATGTATGAAATACACAAAGCATCAATAAAAATAAATTTTAAAAAAATGATGGCTTTTCCTTTTAAAGAACCACTTTCTTGAGAAATCTGACTTTTATGTCCTATAAATTATGCAAAGTGATATTATAATTTCCTGTTTCAGTTAAGTTTAACTGTCAACTTGGCAAAACCCAGAATCATCTGTGGTCATGTCTGTGGGGGATTTTCTTAATTATCGTCTAATGTCTAATGACCCAGCCCATTGCAATCAGCGTCATTCCCTAGATAGGTGGTCTTGATCTGTATAAGAAAAGCTAGCTGATGTTAATGAGCTTGTTAACAAGCAGCATTCTACATACTTCCTTGGGCTGTGATGACTTCTTTGTTGGAGGTTAATACTCTGTGGAATAACGAGCAGGCCTCCCTCCAAGTTCTGTATGACATTGTGAAATGCTGGACAGTGACTTGGAATTGTAAGCCAGATAAACCATAAAGCTGTCTTTTGTCAATATGTTTTATCACAGTGATAGAAAGAAAACTGAAACATTTCCTTTCTCTGAAAAAAAGAAGCATTCAGATTAAGTTAGGTGAAACAGAGCAATGGAACTACAATATACAATGCCATTTTAGCTCTGATGGTGACAGAAAAGGACATGTCTGCACTAAAGTGCAAAGATTTGACTCTAACTCACAGGGATCATACTTCTGAAAAACATGAACTACCCTAATGTTTCATACAGTGAAGGATCATATGTAATTTCAATCTGAATTTATAAACGGTTGGACAAAGAGAAGGGAGATATTTAAAACAATCTAATGGAAATAAAACAGAGGCAAAAAATTCTATTGTCTGAGTTTACAATGTCTTACCACTTGATCTCTTTCCTTAATACCCAGTTTGCTTCCATCTGTTTACCAGACAACTTAAAAGCCTTGAGTAGTTGTACTCACAGTCTTACTTTTGCTTTTGCTACCTCTTAGAACAATGATTTCAACTTCTAGTTCAAGTCTCATTTGATAAGCCCAGGAGGTAAGACTTCAAAGATGCTTTACTGATATGATTTCCCTATTTAATGACTTTTTACACAGTGTTTTAATTCTAGGAAAGAATACAAAAATGTTCTTTGTTTGGTTGACAAGAATAATTATTTTTTGAATTTGTATTATCATTTATCATTAGCAAAAATTACATAAAAATAGGTGATAGATGGTAGATGGGAGAGAGAGAGAGAGAGAGAGAGAGAGAGAGAGAGAGAGAGAACTTCTGCTCTAGTCACATTAACTTTTCCCTAATACAGACCAAATATTTCCTCAGTTAGAAAGGACACTGCCTTGAATTGAGCATTCTTGAATTTAGTAAGAATGGTGGCACTTGACTGTAAAGGAATGAGTGGTCAATAGGGATAGCTAAAAAATTAAATGAGATTCGGTTCCATAGGCAAATTCCCTATTTCTACACTGTATTAGTCATTTTTCTGTTTCTGTGATAGAACCACCATGACCAAGGGACTTTATAAAAGGAAGAGTTTATGTGACCTTATGATTCACATTTCCATGGAATTAGAGTCTATAATACCTGGGAGGCATGGTGGCAGGAGCTGGAACAGAAAGCTGAGTTTCACATCTTCAAGTGGGCACAGGAAGCAGAGAAAGCAACTGGAGACCAGCAAGGCTTGTTCAACTCTCTAAGCCCATCCCCATTGATATGTTTCCTCCAGCATGGCCACTCCTTCTAAGATCTCCCAAAACAGTGCCACCAACTGGGGACAAAATGTCTGACTACTTGGAGCACGTAGAAGGCGTTCTCATTCAAACCACCACATGCACTGAGTATTGAAATAGAACGACAGGGAAAATTTTCATTTCTTTTTCATATATTCAACAAAATGTGATATTTGTGTTGAATATGATTGATGTCATGATGAATAACTAGCATCTACATCATATCCTTTCCCTTTTGTGAGAGCTAACAGAATCCAGGATTTTCTTAAGAAAAAATAATGACATGAAATTGAATTTTGATGGTAATATTTCTTTTGGGGAATTTTGATAATCTATTAGAATTTGAAATGAATTCCATAAAGTCAGAAAAGATAAATAAAACAAGATTTACATTACTTAACAGCTGTGTTCTACTTTATTCTCTGGAAGTAGATATGAGCATTTTTTTCAAATTTAATATAGGTGGTGTCTTGCCTCCCATAAATGAATCTATTTACCATATAGATGTTTTCATTATCTCATATTTATTTGAGAGATCATGTTTCTAAGAAACTAAGCTGCATCATTCATGTTATCAAATGAAACAATAGTCCTTGATTTAGTATTTGTATCTACATAAAACAGCACACAAAGCAAAACAACATATGGCTACCACAATTTATTTTGCTTATAATTTTGCAATTTGAGCATGATTCAAAAGGGAAATATTCTCTTTTCCGTATATTACCTGGTGTGTCTGAGAGGCTGCTGCTGAGTCAATGTGTATGGGAGAGAAAGAGATGAAGTCATGCTCACAACCGTTCTGTCAGACATTGATATCTATTGGCTGGATCTTCAGCTCACACATCAACATGAGTTTTCTTCACTTGATCTCCACGCACCACACAGCTAAGGTATAGGAGTCAGTAGTTCAAGAGGAAAAGATTGTGCAGCAGAATGTCTTAGGAGTAAATGCCTGCTGCCTGGCTGGACGACTTGCATTCAATCCCCACACATATTTTCCTGAATATAGATTTAAAATGGTGGATATTGTATATAATATTAAATAGTTTTATTTTTCCATGTTGATTATTTACCTATATATTTTATTGAATTTTTGTGCAATTCCTACAATATATCTTAAACCTATTTAGGACTTCTGTCCTATTTGCAAACTTATAGACCACTGACCCAATTTCATGCATTCTGTCATACATGTTAAGGCCTATGGAGACAAGTTTGTGTCCCTAGATGTCATTCAGTGTGAGTTCACACTTTGGTGCCTGGTCAACCTATTTAGTGTCACTTAAAGAAGATCAATCCCTCACCCAGCAGTGATCAGCTGCCAATATTTCCTTGCCTAAGTTTAGGACCTTCTACCTATTTCCCCAGTTCTAAGCTGGCTTTTTATCTGAATGAATTTGCATGGGTCTTGTGCGTGCTGTCACCATTGCAATAAATTTATGAGCAACTTCCCCAAAGCCTGGAAGACACTGTTTTCTTTTTTCTATTTATTTATTTATTTATTTATTTACTTATTTATTTTGACCAGTAAGTACACATCATATAGGCAACAAACATAAGGAATGTCCATACAAACTTAATTACTTAACATCTGAGTTCAGTTTTTACACAACCCAGGGTCCCCAATTCCATTTGATGTTTGCTTAAACATATTGATCAAATAAAAAGAAAAGAAAAACAATCCAGTTCATTTTTTTCAGTAATTTCACAATTCATCCCCCTTCCTTGGCCCTTACAATCTCATGCACCAACCTCTTCCATGACAGTTCATGGTATTTGGAAGGAAGGGTGAGAGAGTGTAAGAGGTAGAAAATCCATTTTTGAGGTGACATGACAAACTCTTGGGACTGCCCAAGTTCTATTTGCAATGGACTGATGGGTCATTTAGCAGTCTCCTTTTAATTCTGATAATAATTCACAAAGAGTAACAAATATTAAAAATTATAACAAGTTACTCTATGGACACAGACATATACGCTTGGATAATATTTTGGTTGGGACATTATAACTCTTTGACAAAGGGATGCCAATAGCTTTCTAGTGTGGTCAGTAGAGTCTCCTGACATTAGGAGCCACCAAGGCTATAGTGTCAGCTCTGTATCATACCCTGCCAGTGAGAGGGCCATAGATTTTTAAAAAATGGGATTATTTTTTCTGGGTGTACATTTATCAAGCTGCCACTACTACTCAATATCTTATTTGGCATAGAAAAGTGTAGCACAACATCTATAATAAAACTTCAAAGACTGTTTCTTTCCAGAAGTTTGCATAGTGCTGACACAATGATGATCAGCTGCTGATTTGCACTGCAGGGTCTCAGCATAATTGTTTTCATGCTTATATCATGCCGTATCTTCAACAATAGGGTATTACTTAGTCTCCATTTCTTTTGTGCACCTAAAGTTATAGGTGAATGCCCTTTGTTTTGGGGGTTTTTAAAGCCTCCCTGGCCAACAGCTCCTGGTAGGGCAGCCCAGAGCTGACACAGAAACCTTTATCTACCAATGCTTTTTATTTAACTGTAGGGCAAAATTGCATCCTAGAGGGAGGAGGCATATTCCTTACCCTCCCCTACTCCGTTTTTGTGATTGTCACTACAATCAGAGCAGCCTCTCTTGTTTTCCAGATTCCTAAATCCTGATTTATAGGTTTCCAGAAGGCAGGAGTTGTATCACATACCTATAAACAGGAATCCATCTGAAGGGTTTTACCACATCCCTTCAGACTGTCTCCCTCTGGATTGCATACCACTGGTTCAAGGAGGTAGAACCCAGCTTTTCCTGAGACAAATTATCTTTTTATATGGAAAAGAAATGTCAGAATTATTGCTTGCATAATATAGGGAAACATGGAGAACATTTGTGTCCATTTAATTCAGGTGTAAGTGGGATTTCAGTACAAGTCAAGAGTGGATTGAAAATTAACAACAATTCTATATCCATAATTACTTTAGACAAGTTGTTATTTTCTTGTGGAGAGATAGACATATATTATAATCTTGTACAGGAAGGTTTTAGTTAATGCCATGAGACTTATTAACATGTCCTGAGAGATTTGCCCCTAGTCATTCCAATTTATGAAATAGTCAATATTTGTACCCATATATAGACAGAACAGTTATTCATGGAATTGAATGAAAAGGACAATACAACACAACAAAACTTGTGAGATACTTTAAAGAACAGTCTTGAGAGGATAATTTATAGCCCTAAGTGCCCATATCAAACAAACAAAAAAGGGAACAAATAAACGATCTAACACTGCAGCTAAAAACACTTAAGAGACAACAACAAATGAACTGTAAACCCAAACGACAGGGAAAAAAATCACAAAAATCAGAGCAGAAATCAATGAAATAGAAACAAAGTAAACAATATATAGAATCATAAACAAAGTAGACAGACCTCTATCCCAGTTAACCAAAGAAAGAGATAGAGAGAGAGAGAGAGAGAGAGAGAGAGATATATGTATAAAATATATAAAAAAAAAAAAAAATATATATATATAGTTATATATACATGTGTTGAGATTGAAAGAAATACTTTTAAGTTTGCTTTTCTCTTGACACGCAGAAGATTTGTATTGTCATAACTAACTGGAATATTGAAAGCAATGTACATTGTCCTTCTTTTATGATGCTCGTTTATTGTTTAGTGATAGTTTCAGTTGTTTCTTTCACTCCAGATCCATATTTTCATTTGCTGTTCAGGGGCCCATTTTCCCAGTAATACCTTCCCCGATCCGCCAACCGGCTCCCATCCATCCCCACGAGTCCATGCGATTTCTTGCCAAACTGTCCTGCTTCTTATAAATCCTCTAGGTCTTTTTATGTTTAAGAATTACATTTTCCCCTTTCCACCAATTTATATTACTCACTTAAGATACTGAGATATCATATTTCACACTCATTATAAAGTATAAGCTGAGTGTAAACTGGTGGATCAATTCTACGATCCTTTTAAGAGATTTCATACAATGACGTAGTGCTTTCAGATAAATCGAAACTAATAACGATAAAATGTTCCAGTCTTGCTCTTGTCTGCTGATTTTCAAGGTGTTAGCATCCATATAATGAGCGGAACGCATTTGCCGACTGGTACTGTCTATTCGAAAACTGCTTACTTCACTAGCATAATGCGTCGAATTCCATCCCATTTACCTGCAAGAGTTCATGATGATAACGTCATACATGCTTTTCTTACCGAGCTGAGTAGGTGCTCTCATGTGTGTTTACGAGTTACCACAATTTTTCTGTCACCATTTCGTGCAGTTGAGGCCGAAATTTAGGTTGGTTCCCTAGTTCTTTTTCTATTGTGAAGGAAAGTCTGCCATAGAACATGGATGTGTATGGTATTCTTGTGCTTGTAGGATGGGTCTTGATGAGAATAGTATATAGTATAGTCAAGTAGTTAATATCATATATATATATATAATATAATGATCTCCAGGAGTGGTAAGGCTGAGGCCAGGTGGATAGGGCTCAATTTTGAGTCCTTCAAGGGTTCCTACACTGCTGTTACCATAATGGTCTGACAAGTTTACATCCGCCACAGCAGTGGCATGAGAGTTCCCTTTTCCCCAACAATCTTCAAGCATTTGGTGTAATTTGCTGTTCCTGAACTTAGCTAGTCCATATTGAAAGTAGAGATGATATCTGAGAGTGGTTTTAACTTGCATTTTCTTATTTTATCTATTATTTTTTGGTCTTCTTTCGAGACGGGGTCTCCCTGTAGCCCCAGCTGTCCTGGAACTCACCTCGTAGACCAGCTGGCCTAAACTCACAAAGATCCCACTGCCTCTCCAAGGTGCTAGAATTAAAAGAACTGAACCACCCAGCCTGGCGCAATTTCCTTAATTATTAATGGTTGATACAGGTTTTTTTTTTTTTTTTTTTGTTTTTTTTTTTTTTGTATGCTGTATGAATGTACTGCCTGCATGCTAGGTCTGTGCAACCCGTGTTGTGCAATGCCTCGGAGGTCAGAAGAGGGGTCTAGGATTCCCTGGAACTGGAGTTTCTCCGGAATTGGAGTTACAGACGGTTCTTAGCCGCCATGTGGTTGCTGGGAATCGAACTCCAGGTCCTCTGCAAGAGCAGTCGGTGCTCTAACCGCTAGGCTAGTTCATCCACGCCTGACAGTTTTTAAGATGTTTTCTCAGCACATCATTACTTCCCTCACAGGTAAGGTCACTATTCAGTTTTCTTACTCCATCTTTTGAGTAGGTCATTTGTGTTTCCTCTTTGTTTTTTGAGTAGTCTGTATATTCTTGACATTAAATGCTCTGTCAGATGTTCACTTGGTGAAGATTTCCTCCCACCCTAGGTTTTCTCTTCATTCCTTGATTGTTTTCCTTCTGTACAAAAGCTTTTAAGTATGATGAGATGCCATTTGTCAACTGTTTGACCTTATTTCTTGTGCAGCTGCTATTTGAATTTAGAGTCTTTTCCTACACCTTATGTCTTGTAGGTTTACCAACTTTCCCTTCTATCACCTTCAGGGTATTTCAGGTTTTAATGTGAGAATTTGAATCCCATTTGGCAGATTGATTTTTGCACAGGGTGAGAGCTAGGGGTTTAACTTTTGTTCTTCTACAAAAATGGTGATACCGTTTATGCCAGCACCATTTGTGAAATGCTATCCTACATCCATTGAGGTTTTTTTAGGCCCCTTTGTCATACATGAGGTGGCTGAAATTGTATGAGCTCAAGTTTGGATCTTCTCATTTTGTTCCACTGGTCAGTGGGTCTGTTTTTGTCAGTATCAGGCTATCTTTATGACTAACCTTGAATATAGCTTGAGTCTGGTCAGCAATCCCCCTGTATTGCATTTTCACTCAGGGTTGTATTTAGCTATTCAGAGTCTTTTGTCTTTTTCCATATGATTAGGATTTTACA
>VZQC01000139.1:604688-629742 GCA_009823505.1 Rhizomys pruinosus | reverse complement strand
TATATATATATATAGTTTAGAACAGAGGAGCTGCCCATACTTGACAATGTTTTACCTCAAGAAAAAAAGAATTTATTTTAAGTGATTTTGTGTTAATGAGGTCTCTTTTACTGTATCAAAATATCTGATATAAATTAAAAGGAGGTAGTGGGTTTAGTTTGACTATAAATTTCAAACTTTAGAGTTCATAATCATTTGGTCTTTTTGCTTTGGGTTTGTGAATATATGTCTAAAGAAATTATCTAGGCCAAAAGTAAACAATAGAGCCACTGTATACATCCAATGACATATATGCCCTAATTGGGAGAACACATAATACAACAGACTTACAGTTATTGGATGGATCAGCAAGTTTCCTATAGACAGCAAAAACAGCATTCAGTCAGGCGATTCTTCTGTAAAACACTGTAGTATACAGTAGTCTATGGTTTTTTTACCCACAAAGACAAAAATAGGGATCATATTGAAAAGGGTAATAAACTCCTGAGCTTATAGATGAATACAAAGGAAGGAGACATGTTCACAGCAAGTGAGAATAACATTCCATCCCTCCATAGCAGCCTGTTACATGTGTCTGAAGAACTGTTTGCCATGCTGTAAGAAGCTCAGTCTCCAAACCTAGCTTTACCAGTTAACAGTTTTAGCAAAATTGAAATTTTGATCTCATCCTCCCTCGGACATCCAAAATGCATTCAAAAAGTTGTTCACATGTCTACGCCTCCCACCACCACTTCTGCTGTTTTACTTGTCATCCTGGCTGAGTTCCTAGATTTCAAGGAACAGATACTAATCAAATCACAATGAGCTGCACAAGAAGTAGCAAGAAATCAGAACTGATGCTTTAAACTTTTTTATTTATATTTTTAAATTTTTTAAATTTTATTTATTTTTTATGCATATGAATGTACTGTCTACATGTAGGTTTGTGCACCCGTGTGGTGCAATGCTGCTATGGTCAGAAGAGGGTGTCAGATTCCCCAGGAACTGGAGTTAAAGATGGTTCTCAGCCGCCATGTGGGTGCTGGGGATCAAACCCAGGTCCTCTGCAAGAGCAGTCAGTGCTCTCAACTGCTAGGCCATCTCTCCAGACCCTAATTTTTTTTTAAATAATTGTGTGTATGAGTGCATTGTCTGCATGTAGGTAAGTGTACCATTTCTGCAATGGCCTTGAAATTCAGAAGAGGGAGTCAGATCCCCTCCCCTGGAATGGCCGTTAGCTTCCACATGGCTGTGGGGAATTGAACTCTGGTTCTGGGCAATAGCAGGCAGTGCTCTTAATCACTGGACCATCTCTGTAACCCCTAAATCAGAACTGCTTTAAGTCACTAAACATAGTAGGTTTGTTAGGCAGTTAGAACAGAAGGAAGAGTGTATTGGTAGGAGAGCATGAACTGTAGGCTGAGTGAGCAGGGTGTGCAAGCTTTTCCTTCAAACCTACCATGCTGTTAAGTGAGCTCCTTCTTAAAGAAAGAAAATTAAGAGCAAAATTAGCTTGCCCCCTCTTTTTAAAACATAGATTCTTAATTTAAGAGATGAGCAGGAGGTCATGGGGAAAGATGTTTGTCTGCATAGAGGAAGGTACAATGACAGGCTGAATGTACAGACATAGCAGTGTTAGCAATGCTCAAAGATGCCAACTATCTCAAAAAAGTGAAAATAGAACCAACATTGGCAATTATCCTCTAGCTCATTAGTCACGTGAGCAGGTAGTTAAAGATAAGGAGAAAACTCATGACAAGTAAAGATAAAATATTAACAAAGCAAAGGGCTTGGGTAGAAACAAGTCTAACAAAGGATTAATCACAGAGACGTACATGATCCTTTCAACCTTGTCATAAGTTTTCCCACCTACAAATGTGTAATTAGGTTATACTGTTTAAGATATAAAGCTCATCATTATTTTAAAAAAGAGGGAAAAACTATTTTCTATATCTTTTGGTCTTTTCGAGACATGGTCTCCCTTTAGCCCCAGCTGGCCTGGAACTCACTATGTAGACCAGGCTGGCTTTGAACTCACAGAGATCTGCCTGCCTCTGCCTTCCACTGGGATTAAAGGTGTGCACCACCATATCCAGCCTATTTTCCATTCTTGTTTGTTTGTTTGTTTTTGAGACAGGGTGTCCCTTTAGTCCCAGCTGGCCTGGAGCTTGCTATGTAGACCAGGCTGGCCTTGAATTCACAGAGATCTGCCTACCTCTGCTTCCTTAGTTCTGGAATTAAAGGTATGCACCACCATGCCATCATGTGGGTGCTGGGAATTGAACCTGGGTCCTCTGCAAGAACAGTTAGTGCTCATAAACGCTGAGCCATCTCTCCAGCCCCTATTTTCAATTCTTTGCACACAGTTATCTCCTTGAAGATAAATCTATCACCACTGTTTTCATTGCTCTCCCAAGGACAAATGAACGCCAATGGTGGAGGTATTGTAGCCTTCTTCACACGATGATGATGGAAGGAAAAAGCCAGACTACAGTTTGCATAGAATTACTATGATGACACCCAGTCTTTTTTCACAGCATTTAGCCCATTCAAATTGCTCTTTCCACAGGCTGCTGCCTCTGGAGTGTAATAGACTTATTAAAATTAAGCTATCTGCTCTCCTATGACCAATGAAAGCTCATATTTAATAATTATTACCTCATTTTGAAAGATGAATTATTTAATTAAACATTTCAATGAAAATAAAAAGTCAAAGTCAAATGTTATCTCCAGAGGAAGCTCCTCCTGACAATTACTAGTTCATTTTTTAGTCCCAAGGTACATGATGAGTGTATAAAATGAGTGTAAACAAATTCTACAATATGTATTAAAAACACACTACAAAAGTCATAGATTTAAAGCTATATTAGCTGATCTGATAAAATGTAAAATGAAAAGTTATCATTGAATAGTTAAGGAAATGATGTTAGAGTTGCTAAGAGAATTGTACAAATTTCCAAAAGATACCAGTGAAGAGTAATATGTTAGAGTTTAAACTAAGGCATTGTTCCAGTTTGCTTTTCCATTGCTGTGACAAAACACTCTGACTAAAACCAACATGGGGAGGAAAGGGTGTATTCAGCTCACATCTCCTGGGTGATAGTTCATCACTCAGAGAGCCCAAGGTAGGAACTCAGGGCAGGAACCTGGAAGCAGGAGCTGAAGCACAGGCCATGGAAGAATGTTTCTTACTGACTTGCTCCTCTGGTCAATGTCAGCAGGCATTCTTATACAGTACAGAACCACCTTCCTAGGGGTGGTACCACTCATAGTGGGCTGGACCCTCCCACATCACTCAACAATCAAGAAAATACTCCACAGACATGGCCACAGGCTAGTCCAATGGAGGAAATTCCACATTTGAGGCTCCCTTAACCCAGGTGTGTCAAGTTGACACTAGACCTATCCAGCACAGGTATTATGGGAAGAAAATCTGTAGTAGGAATTTCTATTGAATATCCCAGCATGTCATAAAAGTTGACTATGTTCTAGTCAGCCTATCTGGAGTCCCTCTCCTAAAGAAGGCCAGTTCCTCCTCATTCAACCTCAATGTGCTACCAATATTTTTTCAGCCAAGTTTGAGTTCTGGTATTCAATCCAGTTGAGCTTGCATGGGTCTTCTTCATGCTGACACCAATGCTGTATGTTCATATGAATAGGGTCCTGGGATCTTGTAGGATTCATTTCCATTTAGCTCAGGGAATGAGATGCCAAATAGGAGGGGCAGAGAGTAGTTTGATTCAATGGGCCCTACCACAAATGACAGAATGTGTGAACTCTAGGGGTGGGGGTGTTGTGGGAAGGTGCTAATGGAGAAGTGGTATAAAGGTGATTAAGACTGATTGAAAAATTATTAATGAAATACACAAAAATTCAGTAAAAATTATAATAAAAATGAGAAAGACTGAAGCAGAAGAAACCTGAGGTAGTACAACATGAGAGACGTCTTATTGACACCCAATGCTCAGACCTAATAGCCATGCCATGTGAGCTTGACCTAGTTTCTGATGTGGATGACCAAGCTTTTCCCTTTCATGATTTTATAGGTCAAAGTAGGAGGCTATAAAGCTGTGAAACAAAAAAAGTAAACTGGATATGCCCTTACTTAAAGTTTTATTTTATTTTATTTTTTTTAAATTAGTTTTTATTGATGCTTTGTGCATTTCATACATTTTTCCAATTCAGTTCAGGCTTATTTCCCTTTCCCTCCCCCCCACCCCCACCCCATCCCAGATCATGCATTCTGCCATAACTGTCCTGCATCTTTCTCTCAGTTTTTTTTTATGTTTAGGAATTCACATTTTCCTCCTTTAAATTTATATTACTCTAAAATATGAATACATACTTTTCACTCATATACAGTAATTATAGAGTCTGAGTGTAACTGGTGGATCAATTCTAGAGCCTTTTAAGAGATTTACATTACAATGACGTAGTTGCTTTCAGATAAACGGAAATATAACAATAATGTTCAGTTTGCTTTTTGTCTGGGGATTTGGTGTTAGCATCCATAAATGAGGGAGACCATTTGCCACTTATTTTTCTGAAACTGTGTTACTTCACTTAGCATAATGGCTTCGAATTCCATCCATTTACCTGCAAAGTTCATGATGTCATCTTTCTTTACCGCTGAGTAGTGCTTCATTGTGTAGATGTACCACATTTTTGTCATCCATTCGTCAGTTGAGAGGAATTTTGGTTGGCTCCAGTTCTTTTCTATTGTGAAGAAAGCTGCCATAAACATGGATGTGTATGTATCTTTGCTGTAGGATGGGTCTTGTGGAGATATATATATATATATATATATATATATATNGGGTGTCCCCTTTAGTCCCAGCTGCCTGGAGCTTGCTTGTAGACCAGGCTGGCCTTGAATTCAAGAGATCTGCCTACTCTGTTCCTTAGTTCGGAATTAAAGGTATGCACCACCACCTCCTGCCATTCATTGGGAGTGCTGGGAATTGAACCTGGGTCCTCTGCAAGAAAAGAACACAGTTAGTTCTCATAACCGCTGAGCCATCTCTCCAGCCCCTATTTTTCAATTTTTATTGCACACAAGTTATTCTCCTTGAAGATAAATCTATCACCACTGTTTTCATTGCTCTCCCAAGGACAAATGAACGCCAATGGTGGAGGTATTGTAGCCTTCTTCACACGATGATGATGGAAGGAAAAAGCCAGACTACAGTTTGCATAGAATTACTATGATGACACCCAGTCTTTTTTCACAGCATTTAGCCCATTCAAATTGCTCTTTCCACAGGCTGCTGCCTCTGGAGTGTAATAGACTTATTAAAATTAAGCTATCTGCTCTCCTATGACCAACGAAAGCTCATATTTAATAATTATTACCTCATTTTGAAAGATGAATTATTTAATTTAAACATTTCACTGAAAAATGAAAAGTCAAAGTCAAATGTTATCTCCAGAGGAAGCTCCTCCTGACAATTACTAGTTCATTTTTTAGTCCCAAGGTACATGATGAGTGTATAAAATGAGTGTAAACAAATTCTACAATATGTATTAAAAACACACTACAAAAGTCATAGATTTAAAGCTATATTAGCTGATCTGATAAAATGTAAAATGAAAAGTTATCATTGAATAGTTAAGGAAATGATGTTAGAGTTGCTAAGAGAATTGTACAAATTTCCAAAAGATACCAGTGAAGAGTAATATGTTAGAGTTTAAACTAAGGCATTGTTCCAGTTTGCTTTTCATGCTGTGTGTGACAAAACACTCACTAAAACCAACATAGGGAGGGAAGGAAAGGGTGTATTCAGCTCACATCTCCTGGGTGATAGTTCATCACTCAGAGAGCCAAGGTAGGAACTCAGGTCAGGAACCTGGACGCAGGGGCTGAAGCACAGCATGGAGTAATGTTTCTTACTGACTTGCTCCTCTGGTCAATGTCAGCAGGCATTCTTATACAGTACAGAACCACCTTCCTATGGGTTGGTACCACTCATCGTGGGCTGGACCCTCCACACACATCAAACAATCAAGAAACTACTCCACAGACATGGCCACAGGGCAATCCAATGGAGTCAAAATTCCAATTGAGGCCCCTTAACCCAGGTGTGTCAAGTTGACATAGACCTATCCAGCACAGGTATTATGGGAAGAAAATCTGTAGTAGGAATTTCTATTGAATATCCCAGCATGTCATAAAAGTTGACTATGTTCTAGTCGGCCTATCTGGAGTCCCTCTCTCTCAAAGAAGGCCAGTTCCTACTCATTCAACCTCAATGTGCTACCAATATTTTTTCAGCCAAGTTTTGATTTCTGTATTTCAATCCAGTTGAGCTGAATGGTCTTGTCCATGCTGACACCAATGCTGTATGTTCATTACTGGTAATCGGGGTTCCTGGATCTTGTCAGGATTCATTTCCATTTTAGCTCAGGAATCGATGCCAAATAGAGGGGCAGAAGAGTAGTTTGGATTCAATGGGCCCTACCCACACATGGACAGAATGTGTGAACTTAGGGGTGGGGGTGTTGTGGGAAGGTGCTAATGGAGACGTGGTATAAAGGTGATTAAGGACTGATTGAAAAATTATTAATGAAATACACAAAAAAATTCATTAAAAAAATTATAATTAAAAATGAGGAAAGACTGAAGCAGAAGAAACCTGAGGTAGTACAACATGAGAGACGTCTTATTGACACCCAATGCTCAGACCTAATAGCCATGCCATGTGAGCTTGACCTAGTTTCTGATGTGGATGACCAAGCTTTTCCCTTTCATGATTTTATAGGTCAAAGTAGGAGGCTATAAAGCTGTGAAACAAAAAAAGTAAACTGGATATGCCCTTTTAAAGTTTTATTTTATTTTTATTTTTTTTTAAATTAAGGTTTTTATGATGCTTTGGCATTTCCTACATTTTTCCAACTCAGTTCAGGCTTATTTCCCTTTCCCTCCCCCCCACCCCCACCCCATCCCAGATCATGCCTTCTGCTTAAAAACTGTCCTGCATTCTTTCTCTCAGTTTTTCTTTTTTTTTTTTTCATTTTTATCTATACTGCTAATCCATAGCACAAGCATCCTTTCATGCAAAAACCTATCTGCAGGCTGTTGTGCAAAACCACCTACAGCCCCACCATCCAGTGGGGGGTGACAGGGTGACAGGTTGTTTGTTCATCAAGTTGATCAAATGAGTTGTCAAGGACTATATTGCTGTCGTTTCCCCATTCACCCCCAATCGCAGCCCTTACATTCTACTACGCCCCCCTCTTCCGCAGGTTGTGCCCCTAGGCTTATTAGAAAAGGGGCACAGTTGGATGAGAGGAAAACAGTCCACTCTCTCTGGAGCTGTTGACTTGGACTCTGGTAATTCTGGCTGGTTCCTTCATGGGCTGACAGTTTGTCGAGGAATAACCATTCGATTCCTTACTAATGAAGAACAAGCCATTAGATATATAGGTATTTAAAGGCGCACTACTAGTTATGGTAGGTTACTTTAGCATAGGGACCACGTTTGGATATGTTAATCCCAGACTTACAATTTTCCCCCCTGTTCAATATGACAGGGTCTTACTGTGGCTTTAACATCTCCTAACTAGTAGAGGATGTAAGCTTGTGGGCATCAGCCATGGGTTTATTTCTCCAAGGAGAGAGCAATAGCCAATTCGATTTGGGAATATACAGGCACATGGCTGCTCTGCTGCACAGTATTTCCAGGCAGTTGAGGTGTAGCTGGTGCTCACGGTGGAGTCTTGCTTGACTCAGGGGAGACCCATATTTGCTTTATTGGTTTAGTGGCCTTTGACAACACTCTTTATGGCATTCCAGAGGCCATCTGACCACTTGCATTTGTGTGGTCTCAAAACATCCCTCCCATGTTAACATCAGGTCTTCGGCCGCCGGGTGTTATTGCCTCTCCTCCTGTAGGTATCCCAACTTAGAGGCAAGGAGGCCCTTTACCTTTTGTGGGGCCTGGATCCCCTGGCCAACATCACTTGTTAGAAACAATCCATTGCTGATGTCAGAGCTCCTGTATCCATATATTTTGCCTGAGTGCATAGCCCTCGGAACTTTAGTATTATATTTGGTTCCTAACAGAGAGTAATCCCTTCCACCGTTCCCATGTCTAGTAGTAATTAAAGAAAGCAGTTTTTTTACTGGTTTTTAAAGAGATTACCTCTACCAGTTAGTTGTCTCCAATTTACAGTGGGGAGCAACCTCATCCTATTGTCATATTTCTCCTTGTTCTATGGGTGGCAAGGCAAGGAAGTCTCTCATATCAGAACCTTTGTGGCACCTAAGAACGGTAAGTTTCATTAGGACTCATTTAACAACTAGTTGTTACATGTAGGATCCACAGAGGGTTTCTGAGTTTATGGCCAAAAGTTTTAATTAAAGAGCAAATTCTTACTCTATAGAATTATATATGTATATATATACATATTATGTATATATAATATACATATTATGTATATTATATATACATAATATGTATAGTATAATATATATGTAATATGTATATTATATATATGTATATATATATATAATTCTACTATATATAGTATATATGTATATATATGTATATATATATGTGTATATATATATGTAATTATATATATTATGATTTAATTTGTAAGAGGCTCTGTTATTCTATTCACAACACATTCTCTGTCCTGAAACATATTGCCTGGCAAAAGGTAGCCAAATAGGAAATCGTTATTTTCTTTTAACAATCAATATCATACTTCTTTTTCATAGTTGACAGGCAACACTGATGTAGAGCTAGGAGACAGTTTAGAACGAGCATGGCAGTAGGAAGAGGAAGCAAAAGGTCAAAAACAAGAAGAGAGCTACACATACTCCAAAACATCAAGAAAGCATAGCACAGGGATTGAAGAGGGATTGAAGAGGTGATAAATATATGGATTTGGGAAGCTCCAGCCAGGGCCAGTGTTGTGTATGTCCCTATAGAGCTCAAGAGGACATTGGAGTCTATTGTGCGTTTAGGCCATAGGGTGACATGATGTGACATATACTGGTCTGAATAGTTTGAGTAGTAATTGTTCTAAGATCTCTTTAAATGTTTTATAGTATTCTGCTGTGAAACCATCTATGCCTGGGCTTTTTTAGTTGGGAGATTTTTTATTACATCTTCAGTTTCCTCAAATGTCATGACTCTGGTTAAACTGTCACTGTCTTCTTTGTTAAGCTTTGTTGATCTCCAGGATTTCAGATATTCATCCATTTCTCTTGGGTTTTCACGCATAGTAGAGTATAGATTTTTGAAGTATTCTCATATGATTTTCTGGATCTTTTCTTTATCTGTTGTGATGTTTCCCTTTTCATCATGAATATTATTAATTTGGAGTTGCTCTTTCTTTCTTTTGATTAACTGGGCTAGAGGTCTGTCTATCTTGTTTATCTTTTCAAAGAACCAGCTTTTTGATCAATTAATTTTTTGTGTGTTGTTTTCTTTGCTTCTATTTCATTGATTTCTTCTCTGACGTTTGTTATTTCTTCCTGTCTGTTGGGTTTAGTGTACATTTATTGTTATCTTTCAAGTGTTTTTAGCTGAGTGTCAGGTCGTTTATTTGTTCACTTTCTGTTTTTTTTATGTGGAGACTTAGGGCTCTAAATTTCCCTCTTAGGACTGCTTTTAAATTATACTACATGTTTTGTAGTGTTGTATTGTCTTTTTCATTTAGTTCCATGAATACTTTTATTTCATTCCTTATTTCTTCCCTAACCCATTCATTTTTCAGGATTTTGTTGTTTGGTCTCCATGTATTTTTGTAGCTAGCCGGGCTTATTCTGTTGTTAATATTGAGCTTTATGCACTGTGGTCTGATAGAATGCATGAAATAATTTAAATCTTTTTGTATTTGTTGAGATTTCTTTTGGGTGCCAGTATGTGATCAATGTTTGAGAATGTTCCATGGGGCACTGAGTAGAAAGCATATTCTCTGGTGTTTGGGTGGAATATTCTATAGAATATGTGAGGTCCATTTGTTGTCTTGTATTGTTCAGTTCTGATGTCTCTCTGTTATCATTTTTGTCCAGTTCATCTATCTAAGGGGCTCAGTGGGGTATTGAAGTACTCCACTATTAGTGTGCTGGGATTAATCTGTGTCTTGAGGACTTGCAGAATTGTGTTTATATAGTTAAGTGAACCTGAGTTTGGTGCATAAACATTTAGGATTGTGAAGTTTTCCTGGTTAATTGTTCCTTTGATAAGAACATAATGGCCCTCTTTTTCTCTTCTGATTGACTTTACTCTAAGATTTATTTTGTCTGATATTAGAATAAAAACACTTGCTTGCTTTTTGGTACCATTTGCTTGGAATATTTTTTGAGTGTCTGTCCTTGAGGCTGACATGAGTCCCATTTAGACAACATACAGATGGATTTCTGTTTCCTAATCCATTCTCCCTGTCTCTGTCTTTTGATTGGTGGGTTTAGACCGTATATTTAATATTAGTATTAAGAGATGTGTGCTGCTCCCTTTCAATTTATTTTTTGCTTGCATTTTTGGTCTAGGTCTGTATTTATGCTGTTATGCTTTTATTAGTTTCTCACTTTAGTTGATTGAGGATAGGTGCTCCTTTCCTCCGTCCTTTGAATAACTTCGAGTATTTTCTGAAGTGTTTTTTTTTTTTGACATGTATTCTTTCATTTTGTTTATGTCATGAAATATTTTTTCTTTCTCCCTAACAATAATTGACATTTTTTCTGGGCATAATAATCTGGGTTAGCATCTAAAGTTCCTTAGCACAGGGAATACTTTGGCCCATGTTTTTCTGGCTGTCAGAGTTTGCACTGAGAAGTCAGCTGTAATTCTCATGGGTTTCCCCTTGTATGTAATTTGTTGTTTTTCTCTTGTGACTTTCAGTATTTTGTCTTTGTTTTGAGCATCTAGCATTTTAACTATAATATAGTATGGGGAATTTCTTTTCTGGTCTTGTCTATTTGGTGTTCTATGTGCTTCTTGTATTTGTATAGGTTTGTCTTTTTTTCAGTGTGGGGAAATTTTCTTCTATTATACTGTTGAAAATCTGATCAATACCATTGTCTTGGGATTCTTCTCCTTCCTCTATCCCTATGATGTGGAGCCTGCCTCTGCCTCCCAAGTGCTAGGATTAAAGATGTGCACCTCTATGTCCAGCTGAGATTTGGTCTTTTCATAGTATCCCACAATTCCTGGTTATTTCACTCTTATGTTTATGTTTTTTTTTTAATTTTCACTATTATTACTTGAGAATTTTAATTGTTGCAAGTTATACTACAGGTCTGATGTTCTATTTTCTGCTTTATCCATTCTGCTTCTGAGGCTTTCTCCCATCATTTCCTGTTTATTGGATGAATGTTCAATTTCCTTTTTCACTTCTTCCTGTGATATATTTTTTTAGTATTTCCACTTGTCATTCTCTACTTGTAGCTCCTTGCTTAGCTGGTCTGTTTCTTTTTTTTTTTTTTTTTCATTTCAGCCTGGGATCTTTTCAGTCTTTCCGCTTCCTTTCAGAGTTTGTCATTCTCTCCCTCTAGTTCTTTCTGGAATTTATCATTCTTTCCTTCTAGATCCTTCTTGAGTTTTTCATTCTCTCCCCTTAGTTCTCTGATTTGTTCATTATATTCTTTGATTTCTTTGAAGATGTCTATGACTGTTCTTCTAAGATCCATGTCTAGGGTTCCTTCCAGGGAGATCTCTTTGTTGGGATCTTCTATAGGACTGGGAGAGTTTCCGTGTGGTTTTATTATGAGCTTTCCCCATGTTGTTTTTTCTTTGTGGCTTTGGCATGTGGGTTTATTTTTTTTTTGTTTGGATTCTGGTGCTACTCTTAAATGCTATTATAGATGACTGGTTGATTACTCACTGTGCTTCCTGCCGTTCAGTTTCTCTACATTGTGCAATCTAGAATCACTAACACTGCGCCCACTAGATCATCTGTACCACAACTCTACCACCTTACTGGATTATCTGAACCACTATTCAGGCAGAGGACAGGTGGGGCATGGAGGTGGGTGAGAAGGTTTGCTCCCTTGGCCAGCACACCAGCCCCTAAGTGTGGCTGGGTGACTCAGCTAAGGAAGATCATAGGGGAGGAGGGGCATGGTTTCCCACCTGATCCCTTGCAGCCCAGGCCTCTGGCACTGGCATGCAGATTCAGCAGGGTTTCCCTGGCCCATCTAAGCATGTCCTGTGCTTATCTCGAGATAATTTGTGGTGATCCAGATTAGGAGCTTAGCAGGTTAGCAGTAAAGAAGGTAATGGTTAATAATTTTCCAGTCATTTATGGTGTAGGACAAATAGGTCTTATTCATGAAAATAATTCAGGTCATAATATGTGAGAAATCAAGAATGATGTCAAGATCTGTGATGTTAACATCTGTAGATTTGAAGTAAAATATTAGATATAATAGAGATTTAGAGATTTTTATTGATTGTGTGTGTGCATGTATGTGTGCATGTGTGTGTGTGTGTGTGTGTGTGAGAGAGAGAGAGAGAGAGAGAGAGAGAGAGAGAGAGAGAGATTCAGTATAGTATTTTAACAAACACATACAGTGCAAAATGACTGAATTAGAATGATTAGTATTTGCAACTCCTTACCATTTTGTTAAGAAATGAGGAAGATTCAAACGTAAAGAAATGGTGAGTTCCTTGATACTTTTCTCCCCAAGTAGGCTCCAAGCACCTTCTGGGATGATGAAAGCTATCCATGAAGGAGGAAGCTCTTAGCTAGTTTCTGGCTTGAGTTCTCTAGATTGTGTAAGCAAGGAGATTGGTGTCTTCTGCAATAGAGTCTCATCATCTTGTTCTGGTGTGTAACCAAGGAGAATGGCCAGATTCTATATGGTTTTGTGGGTCTCTAAGTCCTCTCTATCCAAAAACTGATTCTAGGGCTCTTATTTAATAATTCATAGGTACTGGGAGCACCTTTTCCAGCCATGACGACTATCTTCTTTCAGACTCTTTAATAAGTACATTGGTGTTTTAAATTTGATTGCAAGATATTAGGTTTGATTGCAAGATATCACTATTTCATCAATGTTAATCATTCACAATAGCTACAAAATTGAAACAGTATACATGCTTGCCACCTGATGAATGGATAATGATAATGTGGTACACACATGATAGAATTTTACTCACAAGTAAAGAAAAATGAAATGGATGGAACCAGAAAGAAATATTGAGTGAGATAATCCAGGCACAGGAAGACTAATGTTTCTTTGATTTCTTCAATAATTCATTGCTTATTCAAAACTGTGTTTTCATTTTCTGTGTATTTGTATGACGTCTAAATGTTCTTTTGTTTCAGTTCCTATATTTCATTCAACTGTGCTCTGCAAAAATACCAAAACTGATTCCAATGCTTAAAATTTGCTACATGATATCTCACATATATAGATCTTAACTTCAAATCTCTAATTTTGTGGTTTTCAATGTGGAGTAACTAGAGCACAGGAAACTAAAAGACTATCAGAAGAGAATGTCTTAACAGAAAGCTCAGGTGATATCAAAGTAGAGACAGGGAATATAGGGAGTATCCAGTTTTAAGCAAGAATGGGTTTGGAGTCGTGAAACAAGAGTCAGGTAAGGAGGGTTAACAAAATGAAAGGTTTTGTGAAAAAAGCCATATTAGGTTTCCTAATGAAACCTAATATGTGAAAAAACCTAATATGTGAAAAAAACCTAATATGTGAAAAACCTCCTTGTGAAAAAAGCCATATTAGGTTTATCCACTCTGTTAGGTTTCCTAATATGGCTTTTTTCACAAAACCTTTCATTTTGTTAACCCTCCTTACCTGACTCTTGTTTCACGACTCCAAACCCATTCTTGCTTAAAACTGGATACTCCCTATATTCCCTGTCTCTACTTTGATATCACCTGAGCTTTCTGTTAAGACATTCTCTTCTGATAGTCTTTTAGTTTCCTGTGCTCTAGTTACTCCACATTGAAAACCACAAAATTAGAGATTTGAAGTTAAGATCTATATATGTGAGATATCATGTAGCAAATTTTAAGCATTGGAATCAGTTTTGGTATTTTTGCAGAGCACAGTTGAATGAAATATAGGAACTGAAACAAAAGAACATTTAGACGTCATACAAATACACAGAAAATGAAAACACAGCTTTGAATAAGCAATGAATTATTGAAGAAATCAAAGAAACATTAGTCTTCCTGTGCCTGGATTATCTCACTCAATATTTCTTTCTGGTTCCATCCATTTCATTTTTCTTTACTGGTGAGTAAAATTCTATCATGTGTGTACCACATTATCATTATCCATTCATCAGGTGGCAAGCATGTATACTGTTTCAATTTTGTAGCTATTGTGAATGATGAACATTGATGAAATAGTGATCCCATAGTAGGACATAGAGTGGACGCACAGGAGTGGACTAGCCTGTGGACAGGCTTATCCACTCTGTTGGGTTTTCTAGTTTAATGTCATACAGTTATTCAAAGTAGTCCTTAATGATCTTCTCTGTTTTGTGCTATCACTGGTGATATCTCTCTATACATATCTGATTTAATGTTTGTTTTTGTAATAAAGAGATAATTTTACATTTCCTTTTTTTTGTATTTTTGAGACAAGGTCTCTCTTTAGTCCCAGTTGGCCTGGAGCTCACTCTGTAGACCACGCTGGCCTTGAACTCACAGAGATCTTCCTGCCTCTGCCTCCCAAGTGCTAGGATTAAAGGCGTGTGCCACCACATCCGGCGATTTTATATTTTTTAACCTAACTTAATGTTTGTCAACTTTGCTTTTCTTCATAAAACTTACTGAACATCTCTTATTTTTCTTCAATTTGTTTATTTCTACTCTGATCCTTGTTATCTTATCATTTCTAGTTATCTTGAGTTTGGTGTATTCCTGATTTCCTAAGTCCTTGAGATTCATTATTTTGTTGTTTAAACTCTTTCTGATGTTTTACATAGAGGCTTATTATTATAAAATTCCCTTTTCACACTGCTGTTCTTGTATGTTCCTTTACACTTGCATGTGTTTAGAGACTAGATTTTTAACATATCTTTTGCTGTTGTTCAATGATGCAGTACATGTTCAAAGGTATATGCTGATGGTCGTGTTTATTTGAACAGTTACCCTTCAGTGCATATATGATCGTAGCTTTCCCACAGTTAGGGAGATTGCAGTTATTTCATTGAAA
This sequence comes from Rhizomys pruinosus, assembly GCA_009823505.1. Classification (NCBI taxonomy): domain Eukaryota; kingdom Metazoa; phylum Chordata; class Mammalia; order Rodentia; family Spalacidae; genus Rhizomys; species Rhizomys pruinosus. The sequence goes on along the minus strand of VZQC01000139.1, from coordinate 614,624 downwards.
ATTTTATATGATATCCATAGTTTTCCCCTTTAATATATTTCTGCCAAAATAAACAGAGTCTCATTTAAAGTTCTCCCAGAAGTTTTGACAATTCTTATCACTTAATTTTTGCCCTATTTTTATTTGTAAAAATTTGTCTATTTCAAAAGACTCATCTTTGAGCTTGGATACTTTGATTTTCTCTATTGTTCAAGCTGTTGAATGTATTATGTAGTTGAGTTATTGAGTTATTCGTTTCTACTATTTTGATCATTCTCTTCTCAGAAGTCTTGGTTATTGTTGATTAAGAAATTATTTTCTTCTGTGTCCAAGTTATAAGACAAACTGAACAATGTTAATGTTATATTACTCATGATCTAAAGACAACTATGCTCTTGCATTGTGAATCCCTACACAGGTTCTAGAGCTGACCTAACATTTATTTTCAGACCTTAGGTTTTTGGTACATGATAGAGGGTATGTGTACATCTTTTAGAGTATTATGGGATTAAAAGGGAAAGATGCAAATCAAGAAATATGCTACAGAAATAATATACAGTTTGTTTCCAAAGGATACAATCTTAATATAGGTGTAATAGTCTGGTGCAACTTAGCCTTTCTGGATGGTTAAGGACCATATTTAACACCCATACCAATTTGGCCAAAGGACCTAAGGGATAACTTTGTTCCTTGCCCTCAGAGGTCAACTAAGTCTTAGGGGATTATGCTTGGGGCACCTCTTATAATGTCCTACAGATGTGTGTTACCAGGCTTCCTGTTCAGGGAGGTCTTGGAGAGACACTGATGGGACTCCAGCCAGTGTCCAGTCTAAAGAGAGGAAAACCTGCTCATGCTTCAGAAAAGGAAGACTGGTCTAGCAAGACATGCTTTTGTCCTCGAGTGGATGGAACTGGTGAATGAAAAGCTGAAAGGAGCAAGGGGCTCCCACTCTTCTCCCCCCCCCAAAAAAAAAATCTCTGAGAGACCCTGAGGACCAGATCCTCAAATGACCTTGAGAAAACAAAAACCTTGGTTAATCTGGGCTAATTGTGTGGCCTTAAGCATCCAAAAGGAAAGTACAACCAGATACAAATAATCAGTAAGACCAGAGAAAATGTACTGCAGACATAGAACTTGAGATCTTAGTAAAAAAGACAAAAAGAATAAAGAAAGAGAGTACAGTTGTTTGGCCTATCTCCAATTCTTACTGGCAAGTGCATCTACTCTGAAGCTGCCACCACTTTTGGCACTCCTCAAAGACATGAGACACAGCTTTTTAACCTTCCAATATGGACTGAGGACTCATGTCTCTCCAAGAATCCTCTAAATCTTCAATGCCAGATGGGGAAATAACTGAAATATCCAGCTTGTGAACTAAACAGCTAAGGGGATGTCAGCCTCCTCAGAGTGTAGACTGCTATTGCTGGAGTACCTGGGCTGTATCATGGAGGCTAGTGCAAAGGGGGACCATGGGAGAGAAAGACCCCAATGTGGAGCAAAAGTGCAGGATTGATGGCTGTTACGGGTTGCCAAGGAGGAACCTCAAGCGCTTCATTAAGGAAAACATGACATCTTTTAAGGAAGAAAAAAAATCCTCCAATTCAAGTGATATGTGTTTTATGTATGTATGTATATATTTATGTATACATAACTATGTATATATATCTATATATAATGTAGCAATACAAGTTGGAGAGAACAACAACAAAAGAGCTGAAAAAAAAACTCTGGAGAAACTTGGAGAGAGATGCAGGACATATATGGCAGAGTGCAGGGACTTGGGTGGGATAGGGGCATGGAAGGGGAAGCAACTCTAGATTGATCGAGAAATGATGTGTGACCTATGGAAAAAAGTTTAATAATGGTAATAAATATGGAAAAAATATTTTCTTAATATCACAAAACTTTCTGTGTATATAAGCTCTTGAGTTTCATTTGGGTTCCTTATAATCATTACTTTGAATTCTTTGTAAAAATTACCTTAAAACATAATATTTTAGTGTTAAGAGATTTTGTCTATAGAAATATCTACTGGCATAGATATTCTTAAATTCTTAATTATCTAATCTTTACTTAAAATTAAGATATTAAAGTTTCTAGTCCTGATATGATGCTTTAATACCAGCTAATTGAAATGCTTCTGACTGGGAATTTGAGAATTACTTGGTGGAATATTGTAAAAATACTCAGTCATTGTTCATTTCACTGGATATATTTTATGGTATGATTTTAAGCAGCATACAAACATCATAATATAATCATTAATATGTCCATAGCATTTGTTTCTAAACTTGATATTTCCTGTATTAGTGTATATCTTGATCTCTATTAGAACCAATTATTCAGGCATTTCTACAGATCAGAAAAAATATAGAATGAAGTCAGATACTCATATAATCCACAGAGAACATAGTGGCTAGAGTCTCTACCATCATTCCAGAGGTGGGCATTAAATTCACAAGACAAAACACAAGAGCCCCCAGACAGCACCATTCAGTTCATGAATAGGAGACAACTGTCTGCACCAAGAAGATAGCATATTTGAGAGACTGAAAATGGCTTTAGAGACATTGTTCTCTTGGGCTAAAGAACTTAAATATCTGTTGGAAATATATAGCAAGGAAAATTTCTGAAAATTCTGATAGTATGTTTTCAAAAGTTAGAGACCAAAGTGTCTAAAATCTGCCTCAGAAAAAAATAAAGCTTAAAGCAGGATAGAAGGAAGAAGGTGCAAATGTCTTGGCAATCAGAAAGGCCAGGAGAACTCAGGAAGGACTTGTGTTCATTCCTAACCTGACTACAATGGACAATCAGGACCTGCTATAAACCTGAAAACCACTTTGGTATTGCCTAAAGGAGAGAAGAGGGGGGTGTTGTTACAACTGTGATGAGGCAGAGTGGGCAAAAAGAGGACAGAGTTAATAAGGACAAACACATCAGTGCAGTGGAGTGATGAAAAGCCTCAATCAAATCTAATTGTCTGTAGGATTTTTCTGTTTGGATTAATTCCTAATCAATTTCCAAGCTCAAATGTTTCATTTGAAAATATAAGAAAAAAGATTTATTTTTCTGATTAAATGAGTTTTGCTCATCCCTTCAAATATACTCTATTGCAAATCAGTGATTATTTCTCCACATCCCACAAGCTGTTAACTTGGGCCCTAACACACACACACACACGCACACACACACACACACACAAACACACACACACACACACAGCATGTGATCAGCTATATGTTTTATAATCTACTAGCAGTAAAATTCTCTATTCAGTTAAAAGCCATCTTTAACAGTAATTTGTATATGTAAAATAAATGATATGTGATATTTTCATTTTGGTCAAAGAATCACAAGGTTTGAATTAGCGTTGTGCTTGGTGCTACTAATGACTGCAGCCATTCTTGGGGGAAGAATGTCAGATAATCCAAGATGGCTTCAAATTCTTTATGTAGCAGACTGACCTGGAATTCTTGATCCTACAGCCTCTGTCTCCCAAGTTCTGGGATTACAAGCATCCACCACTTTGCCGGCACTGACATTTTTATTTGATAGAATTATATGAGATTTCTTATCATACACTAATTATGGAATCTTATATTTAGAGACAAGCATATTGTGTGCCATTCATCAAAAAAGCTACTCTTTGAAACAGATGGAGGCCACTGCAGGATCCCACAACTGGTCAGACACAGAATGCATACATCTGAAAGACCCCCATCCTAGGAACCACATCTACAATTGAACCTCTACATGTGGAATGAAGGGTGGAGAAAACCAGTGCATCCCTCGATTCTCACCAGTAAAGTTTCCTTACAGTGTCATGCAAACGAAAGGCCACAACTAGTGAAGCTTGAAGAATGGCATCATCTAGAATGTGTATCCACAGATGGAGCCCCTATATTAAACCTCACTCACCCGCTGCTCAGGGAACACTGCATTGCAGAAGAGGCAGAAGGAGTGTAAGAGCCATGGCTGGTGCATGAACGTAGAAAAGCAGTGACTTACAATCAGCTGTAAGCTTTCACATGTGAACTTTGTGGCAATGACAGCATCAGGCACTGAGCCCATGCCAATTGGGACAATGTCTCAAAGTGGAGCAAGAGAATAGGTGGAGGACTGACCCTGGATTGAAAAGTACAAGAGACTGAGTACTGTTGGGTGAGGAAAAGTATGCCTTACCTAGGATTTCTAGATATGCTGACTAGACTCCAGCGAATCTAATTGCACAGAAGGCCATCTGGGTTTGGCAGCTTGACTGGATAGGGCTTAGCTAGATGTAATGCTTGCATTCTGATGAGGTGTTGGGCCATGCAGGCATTGCGTTTGATTGGGAACCAGTGTATGAGTTGTACAAATGCTCAAGAATATTATATAAAACATAAAGTAGTAGATCAAAAAGTATTCTTACTTTTCAAAAGATAACAGTCACATAATTAAATAAGCTTCCTTCCTACCATGGTGTGTCTTACACATTTTACAGTTACACACTTTACAGTTCTTTTACACACTGTACAATTGCTCCTCATGGTAGTTGAGAGCTGCTGAGGAGAGAACTAATGAGTAAGAGCTAATAATTCTTAAATTATTATTGTTAAAATTATAGCAATGCTCTCCTCATCCCAACTGGTGATGGTAGGCAATGCAGACCTCCTTTTATCTTATCTTATTTCATTGGTATGTATTCATCATACATAGTGCTGGATTTCATGAAGTTTCTTTGCCAACGCTCACCTCCTGCCGCCACTCCCTTTTAGCCTCCTGATTTCCCCCTTCTCCATTTCATCTGTCTCCCTTCGGCTTTCATGTATTGTGTATAAAGGATTCCACGACCTGCAAGTAAGAGAAATCTACAATATTGTTTTCCTGTGACTGTTTTATTTCACTTAAAACTGTGAGCTGTAGTTGAATCCATTTTGTAGCAAACATTTTGTTCTTGTTTGGGGTGGAATAAAACTCCATTGTACATTTTTTTTAAATACCAGAAACATCAATTAATAATACTCCAGCCACCAAAAAGTTTGCATGTGTAAGGAACAACAGAACATTACAAAGAATTAAACAAACTAATCATATGAATAAATATTTAAACATCTTAAAATGACTTTACAAGAGATAGTCTGAAATACATTCTACTGAAAACAAAACAAAATTCTTCCAGCCATCTCTAAATGAAAACCGTTATTTGCTTCAATGTTGTATATTGTGAAAACACACACACACACACACACACACACATATGTGTGTGTGTGTGTGTATAAAGAAAATGAGGCTGATCTCATTAATTGACTAGAGAAATCAGTCTGAGGAAAGAGCTTGGTGCATATTTGTAGTCCTTGATTTCAAAATATCTTATAACATTGTGAGGCAAAAACATCAAAAGTAACTTAAGCAAGACATTATATAATGTCTGTAAAGTTAAATTCAATGATTTTCACTAAAAATCAAACATCATAAATGGACAAGATGCTGTAATAGTCACCAAGGCTGTGATGTAAGAAAGGTTTAGTAGATTTTGGAAGAAGGTTTTATTCTACATATATAATAAAACAGAATGGTAGAGACATAAAACCAGAGATACACAAGTGGAACTAGGAGGGTATATGTGTGGCATTACAGATAGTGTATCTACGGACTGAGGGGGTGGTTCAGGGGTGAAGAGCACCGGCTGATCTTGCAGAGAACCTAGGTTTGAATCCCAGCACCCACATGTCAGCTCAAAACTGCCAGACACTCTAGTTTTAGAGCATTGAATGCCCTCTTCTGACCTCTGTAGGAATTGCACAACATCTTACATATAGGCAGAGAATATACTCATAAACATAATAAAATAGTGAATAAATTATTAAAAAACAGTAGGTATCTATTGGTTTTGTTTGGGCGAATAAAATTCTCTAGATAGAAAGAAGGTGGTATTGACAGACAGGAGGATTTAGTTTTCTGAGGTGAAGTACAAATATCATGATTCTTTGACTAAAGGCTTTACCAAATTGAAGAATCACCAATATCTTTCTAGAAAGAATGCAGTTTAAAACACGCACAAATGCACACACCAATTTATTTGAAAAATTGTAGGTTAAGAGGTCATGTAGCTGGAAAATGACTGAAGTTTCAACTGTGGAATGTACTCCAGATAAAATGCATTACATTGCACAAATCTGGCTCCTAAACAAAGAACTCTGAGGAAACAGGCTATTTCTTCCTGACCTCCCTGAATTACCTAATATGTGCCCAAGGTCATTTCAAAACAAAGGGAAAATTGAAGGATATGAATAAAAATGCACTATCACAGTGCTTCCCCTCTCGCAAATAGAATTACTGGCCTCAGATTTGAGGTAATTCTCCACCCTTCTGGACATCATCTCCCTCCAGTTTCTTATACCGCATCTGAGGGATGAAACTGGCTGTCAGATTGTCCTTTAATAACCAAGGAGCAGATGGATTGATTGCTACCTTAGTGGTAAATCCAAGAGAAGAAAAATGTTGAAATAGGGGCTCAGGCACTTGTGTTCAGGCAGAGTTCCTTATATTGTCAATCTCTTTATTGATTGCTCAATAGTTTGGTTTCCTAAGATAGGGAATAATTATATGAAGTTGTGAAACCAAATTTTGCTAGTAAGTATTATCCTTCTTATCAATATATCACTGTATTTCTAAAAATAGTGAAACTAAGAAAAATGAATTTCAAAGGCTCTTTGTATTTAGAACAAACATTAATAATCATTTACATCACCAGAGTATGTACAGCATGTTCAGACTTTCTAATTACTTAATGGCTTTAAATTCACTTAAAAAGAAGTTAATTCAGAACTTTAAAAATCAGTGCCAAAAATATTATTAAAGGAGCTTCTGAAATGAAAGTAATGAAAATCTCATGCTAGGTAATTTTCCTAATATCATCTTTGAACTTTTAAAATATAACCAGTCATGTTGTGATTAGCTTTCCTCACCATGTCAGTGGCCAGGCATGGATGATAGCTTCTTAACCTGACTTGTCTGAATTCTATCTAAAGCATGAATTCAACCAGCACTCATGGGTGTGTGCTCACAAAAGACAGTAAATCTTACTAAAATCAAATTGTGTTGTATGTAATTAAAGTACAAACTTGACAACTGATGACTAATTATCACTGCATTTTTTTTCAAAACTTTATGGAGCCTGGGTGTTCTTTTCTAATGGGATTTTTTTTTATATTTAAATCTTCCATAGGAACATGCATTAAAAGCTTATCTCTTAGTCAAAGGCATTATGGGGAGGTGACTCAAATTTTAAGGGGCCTGGTGAAAGGGAGCTGGGCCACTTAGGTATTGAAGCTGATACTAGAACTACAACCCTAGGCTGTTCTCTTAGACTGTTTTGCTTCTCGTCCACCCATGCCACTTTTCTACGCCTAGGGAACAATCTGCAGAAGAGGGGGTGTGGTAGAATGTAAGGGCTGTGATTGGGGTGAATGGTGAAACTACAGCAATATAGACTGGACACTTATTTGATCAATGTGATTGAACATGCAAGCCCCTCAGCTGGATGGTGGGACCCTTAAGCTGTGTGGGTTTGGGCACAACTGCTTGTAAATTGGTTTTTCATAAGGATACTTGTACTTATAAATTATTACTTATTGTTAAAAAATGAAAAAAAATAAAATATTTTTAAATTAAAAAAAGAACAACTGTAGACATATTCAAAGAAATTAGAGAACTAAGGGAAGAGAATGAAAAACTCAAGAAGGACCTAGAGAGAGATAATGACAAATGGTGGAAAGAACTAAGGGGAGATATTGAAAACTCAAGAGGGACCTAGAGGGAGATAATGACAAACAATGGAAAGGACTAAAAGGAGAAAATGACAAACTCTGGAAGGAAGTGGAAACACTAAAAAGGAAATGACCAATAAACCAAGGAGCTACAAGATGAGAAAGACAGGCTCCAGAGGGAAGCAGAAAATCTAAAGAAATCACAGGATGAAATGAAAAAGGAAATTGAACATTCAGCCAATCCCCTGGAAAGCATGGGGAAAAGTCTCAGAAGCAGAATGGAAGAAGCAGAAAAAAGAATATCAGACTTGCAGGGTAATATGGAACAACTAAAAAGCTCAAGTAAAGATTATGAAAAAAGAAAAAAAAAACACAAGAGTGGAACAGCCAGGAAATGTGGGACACCATGAAAAGACCAAACCTCTGCATAATAGGGACAGAGGAAGGAGAAGGATCCCAAGACAACACTATTGACCAGATATTCAACAGGATAATAGAAGAAAATTTCCCCAAACTGAAAAAAGACAAACCCATACAAATACAAGAAGCACATAGAACACCAAATAGACAAGACCAGAAAGGAAACTCCCACACCATATAATTGTTAAAACACTAGATGCTCAAAACAAAGACAAAATACTGAAAACCACAAGAGAAAAACAAGTTACATATAAGGGGATACCCATCAGAATCACAGCTCAATTCTCAGTCCAAACTATGAAATCTAGAAGAACATGGACCAAAGTATTCCCTGTGCTAATTTAGATGCCAACCCAGACTACTATATCCAGTAAAAATGCCAGTTATAGTTGAAAGAGAAAGAAATTTCTTTCATGATGTGAACAAGATGAAAGTATATATGCCTAAGAAACGAACACTTCAGAAAATCCTCCAAGCAATCTAAAGAACAGAGGAAAGGAGCAACTACCCCGAATCAATTAAAGAGAGAAATCAACAAAGGCATAACAGAGTAAATAGAAACCTAGACAAAGAATGCAAACAAAAAATAAGGTGAAAGGAAGCAACACATATCTCTCAATAATAACCTTAAATATTAATGGTCTAAAGCCACCAATCAAAAGACATAGACTGGGGGAATGGATTAGGAAACAGAATCCTTCTATATGCTGTCTACAAGAAATCCATCTCACCCTCAAAGACAGACACCACCTTAGAGTGACAGGATGGAAAAAAATATTCCAAGCGAATGGTACCCAGAAACAAGCCAGAGCAACTATTCTAATATGTTACAAAATAGATCTCAAAGTGAAGCTAGTCAGAAGAGACAAAGAGGGCCATTATATCCTTGTCAAGGGAATAATTAACTATGAAGACTTCACAATCCTATATTTCTATGCACCTAACTTTATAAACTCTGGTGCACCTAACTTTACAAACAATACTTGGCAGGATCTCAAGACACAGATTAATCCTAACACACTAATAGTAGGAGACTTCAACACCCCACTGAGCCTCTTGGATAGATCAACTGAACAAAAAATAAACAGAGACATCAGAACTGAACAATACAATACACCAAATGGACCTCACAGACATCTACGGTATTCCACACAAACAACAGAGAATATACTTTCATCAGCACCTCATGGGACATTCTCCCAAATCAACCACATACTGGGACACAAATGAAATCTCAACAAGTACAAAGGGATTGAAATTATTCCATGCATTCATTCAAACAACAGTGTAATAAAGCTCAAAATGAACACCAGAATAAGCCCAACTAGCTACAAGAACACATGGAGACTAAACAACACCATCCTGAATAATGAATGGGTCGGGGAAGAAATGAAGAGTGAAATAAAATTATTAATGGAACTGAAGGAAAAGACAATACAACACAACAAAACTTGTGTAATACTTTAAAAACAGTCTTAAGAGAAAAATTTATAGCTCTAAGTGCCCACATTAAGAAAAAAAAAAACCAGAAAGGGAACAAATAAACGATCTAACATGCAGCTAAAAATACTAGGGAGACAACAATAAATGAACCCTAAACCCAAAAGACAGGAAGAAATCACAAAAATCAGAGCAAAAATCAATGAAATAGAAACAAAGAAAACAATACATAGAATAATGAACCAAACCCTGGATCTTGGAAAAGATAAACAAAATAGACAGACGTCTAGCCCAGTTAAAAAAAAAAAAGGAAAGAGAAACTCCAAGTCAATAGTATTCATGATGA
>VZQC01000139.1:566988-597111 GCA_009823505.1 Rhizomys pruinosus | reverse complement strand
AGAAGACATTCAAGATGCCAGAGCTGTAAGATATTTGCCAAGGAGAGCTGCATACAGGGAGTGGTACCAGCCTAAGGAAGAGATTTATGTTTCACTCAATCCTGGAAGAGCTGAGCCATCTAAGCCCTTTGGAAATAAATTCCCGGAAGTTGTACATGGAGCTACTGGACTTGGTGTTTGCCCTGCTGGTTTTCGGTCTTGTTTTGGTCCAGTATTTCCTCACTATACCTCTATTCCTCCCTTTTGGAATGGGAATGTGTATTCAGTTCCACTCTATGTTGGGAGTCTGTAATTTGCCTTTTGATTTTACAGGAGCTTACAGTTAAGAGATTGGCCTGTGCCCAGAAGAGATTTTGGACTATAGACTTTTGAATAGAATTGAGACTTGTAAAGACTCTGGGGACTTTTACGGTTGGACTAAATGCATTTTGGATTTTATATGGCCTATGGGTGCCAGAGAGTGGAATGTGGTGGTTTGAATGACAGTGTCCCGCCATTGGCTTCAAGTATTCAGACATTTTGTCTCCAGTTAGTGTCACTGTTCCTGGAGGTCTTAGAAGGTGTGGCCATGCTGGAGAAAGCATGTCACTGGGGGCAGGCTTAGTGAGTTTAACAAGCCTTGCAGTCTCCTGTCTCTCTCTGCTTCCTGTGCTCATTGTGAGATGTGACCCTTGGCTTGCTGCTCCAGCCCCAGGCACCATGCTTCCCACCACAATGGACTCTGATTCCCTGGAACTGTCAATCATAAGCTCAAATAAACTCTTGCTCATAGTGGTTTTATCACAGCAACAGAAAAGTGTCTAATACACCAACCATTTTCTGATTGGATTAAGACCAGCTTCAGAAGCTGGCACCTACACTGACACTGTTATCAGGGCTGATAATCTGTGGCTAAACTGTTCACTAGCCACAGAAGGAAAACTACTACTTTAATTCTGCTAAGTGGTCATAGTATTAAATATTTTCTATGATTTACTGTTATACTTGTAGATTAGTACATCTCTTGGGTCTCACCATAGAAGTTTCTTCTTTCAGAAGATGGTGATTAACAGGTTGTGATCATGAAAAGAATAAGAGACTGCCGAGTGCCTGGCACTAAGTGGGACTTACATGATGCCTTCTTCCTTTGAAGGCTCAAGGATAATTGCAGAAAAATTGGAAACTGCAGGGAAACATTGTATTCCAGAGAGGTTGGCATTTACTCATACAACCAACTGTACTTGTTACAGCATGCAGAAGAACTGCACAAGCTCGGGCCAAAGAGAAACCCCCCATGGAAGGTAGAGGTGAGCAAGAAGCACCGACCTTAGTTGAGGAACTATTGGTAGCTGATTATTAAGAGATGGGCAGTCAATTTGCATTAAAGCTTTGACACTGGGTGGTTTGACCAGATTCCAGGGAATGGACCCACAACCCACAGCATTTTGTGAATGCAAATCAAACTCATAGGCCTTAAAGGATATAACAGAGGAAATGAAGGGAGGTGGAGCTAAGCATGGGAGGGTAAATCTGAGAGATGAGGGAAGCAATCTGAATATGATCCAAATAAATTGCAAGAAATTTCCAAATAATCAATAAAATATTATTTTAAAATAAAATTATAATATACCAAAAGATATAGGAAAAGTATTTGGACAAATTCAAATAATTACAGGGCCTAAAGTTCAAACTTCAAAAATTTCTCCAAATATTATATTGCAATATTATACACTACTCATTGTCTTGAAGAACTAAACATCATGGTAACTTCATTCTCCTTTTTTGCTGTTGTTCATATAGTGTTAACATCTCTAAATGATAATAATTATTATAAAACTTTCACAATATCAGCCCTCATATATTGATTATTTGTAGGAAACTTCTCTTGCTACGAGCAGGTGCAAAGCAGTCCTGCTAAGGGAATGGAAGGAGTAGCCACCTATGGTCACTGCTGGGGAACTGACCTCTAGACACAGAGGTCAGTTGGTCACTTTCATAACCCAACCTGAGAGGTACTTCCAAACCCAGGTCCTTAGCCTGGGAAGTGAAACTACTGGTCTCTCGACAGGAATTCCAGGCTGCCGGCTGATGGCCGATCTTCAGCCTACAACTACTCACAATCCACTCCAAAGTTTGGTGACCTGATTAGTTTCCATCCAACCCTGCTAGTTTACCAGGTTAGTGATCTGATTGATCCCCATCTAAACCACTAACCACCAACACTTAGAAATTCAGTCCTGCTTAAAATAACAGATCCGGGAATTCTTTGATGATGGTAATGGAGAATTCAATTTATTGCATATTGTGAGTCACTATTATAAGCAAAATGACATCATCTATCAGAGCCGATCACAGACCCCAGTCTCCTGCCCCTGTATGCTGCCCCATCCCAGCATCATGAGCCTGGGCCACGACTTGCTCCCTCTTGGGGCAGGGTCAGAGGAACCCCATGACTTCCATGTTGTGCCCTGAGGGATGCAAGCTGAGAACTAGTCTCTAATTCAAACTGGATCTTCCCACAATTATTCAACCTTATACTAACAAAAATAGGAAATTTGATTTTGTTGTATAATCATGACATTGTAAGTTATTACTTTTAGATTAATGTGAAGGAAAATATTAAGCATTATTTACAAAATTTAGGATAATCTTAAACTTAAACAGAATATCGGCATTTTATTTTTATATGTAACTTAATTTGGTACTTCAGATCATGCCTTGAATATTATATACTACACTCATTCTTTAAAAAAATATTTCAATGATTCACAACTAAGTTGACATTGAATATCTTGAATTACTGGGAAAATTCCAAGTTTACAATCTGCTCTTCTTTCAAAAAGAAAAAAAGGAACATAATTAAGCATTTTTCATGTCATTTAGTAAAATGATATAGCTTTTATGGAATCTTGAGCTTAAGTGAATTGTTGGCTTTTCTGAGGTTTGATTAAATAAATGCATCGGGATCGATGTTAATTGTCTTAACTATGAAGTGAAGATCAGTGAGTCACTTGTAGTTATAAAAACTGTACCCTTCTTTTTTTTATTTTTGGGGAAGTGGCAAATTTCTTTTTCCTGTATAATTATTATTCAAAATCAGTTCCTGCTGAACTGAAAGGTGATTCCATAGTTCAAAAAATCATATAACTGGAAACATCATATTCAATTAGTTTTAATAAATAGCTGACTATGTGGACAAAATATAATTGATACATTTTTTAGCTCTGTTTATTTTTTTGTTTTGTTTTGTTGCCTCTAAAATTTTTATTTTGCATGGCATCAGGAGAAAATACTGATATGGACATTATTCACTATCTATGAAATGTTTTCTTTGAAGAAGAGAAATATGCCAGAATCCACTAGTTTTCAGACCTGGGTTAAGAGAAATTGTAGCCTATTGTAACACTGAATATTTCACAGAAAATCAGTTATGTATTCATGAAACTTATTCTTTCAAATAAATAAAGCAAAACTGTGTTTATTAAAATCTATAGCTAAAATAAGATATGTGACTACATCAACCTAAAATCACCCCATTATTAATATTATTCTACTATCTTTAAATATTTTAGTATTTGGTATGCACCTTAAACATATTAAATGCATAAAACACACAATCATTCACATATACCCACCCACCCACACCAATTCATATATATATATAGAGAGAGAGAGAGAGAAAGAGAGAGAGAGAGACTACCATAAATGCACCATTCAACTAATAATTCTAATCTCTTCTGATACAAAATTAACTTCATATTATAATCTCTTCTGTTCCAAAATTACTACTAATTTCATTTTAGAAATGGAATGAAATTATCTTCCTCTGTCTATCCAACTAATAAAACATTTACTGAGGTACGTCATCATGACCTATTTCCTTCCTAAAGTACAGGTACAATGTCTTATGGTCTCATAGAGGAAGATCCTCTAATGATATGAATTAAGCATAGAATACCATTTAATCTCACAATATTCACATTTGAAATTAAATTTCATAACTTTGAAAATATTTCTTTAGGGGCTAGATGGAAGGATGGCTGCTCTTAATAGAGGATTGGTTTCCAGTAACCACATGGCAGCTAATAAGAGTTCCTAACTTGAGTCTAAACTCTGGAAGCATTGCATGGCACAGGGTCACTTACATTCATTCTGGAATACAGTCATACACAGAAAATTAAACAATAAGATATGAAAATAAATATATTTTCATAAATGAAGTACTTATGAGGCACTGAACATGAAATTATTAGTATGGTTGTATATGAATCCTGTGGTCAACTATTTAGGCTTCAGTAATAAAGTCATTAATATTGCTGTAATTTCTTATTCACAATACTTACAGTAGAATCAGAAAAAAATAACCTAAGCCACGTGGCACAGATGGTAAATGGCAGGTCAATTAACCCCTGTGTGCTTTCCATGTTCTTTGAGGACAACGGTGGTATCCTGACCTGCTGGCATGTAACTCACCATTGTCACATTTTAGGAGCACAGAAAACTCCTAATGAATGTACAAGAAAAACTTAGGAACAGAAACAAACTGCTCTTTCAAGTAATATTAAGAGATTAGCCATAACATTCAGATGAGATCACTGCTTGTATATTTGTATTTTAATTAATAAAAATGTGCTGTTTCACTTGTCGGATGTGGTGTAATCTTAGAAATTGGGAGGCAGAGGCAGGAGGATCTCTGAGTTCAAGGCCAGCCTGGTCTACAGAGTGAGTTCTAGGCCAGCTGAGGCTACAGGGAGACTATCTCAAAAAAGACCAAAAAAAAAAAAAAAAAGTGCTGTTTCTCACTCTACTCCCAAGCCTTGACGATGATGAGTCGAATATCTAGGCTTCATGAACACCGAAGGGGAAGAGCAGCGCTCACTCTGGCTTTCAGAAATGCAAGCCAATGGTTCTCATTCTCTCTCTCTCTCTCTCTCTCTCTCTCTCTCTCTCTCTCTCTTCTTTTTTTTTTTTTTTTTTTTTTTTTTTTTTTTTTTTTTTTTTTTTTTTTTTTTTTTTTTTTTTTTTTTTTTTTTTTTTTTTTTTTTTTGCCTCCTGAGTGCTGATTTAAAGACATGAGCTACCACACTAGCTATAATTCTTAATGTTTGATTATCAAGTAAGTAAAGGCATTAGAAGCCAGGTTTAAACAGTAGACCCTACTGGGGAAGTAATAATACCACTGACAATCATTTGTTTCCATTCTTACTAGGTGTGGTATTCAGAAGCAGTCTTCTAAGAACACAAATTTGGCAACAGCTTACAGATAGCACAAGCCATTCCAAATGTACTTTGCTAAAACTTTTTCTTTGTCTGAGGTATTAATTATTGTATTTCTTATCAGTTAAAGAGAATTTGAGGATCTTTAAGATACAATACCAAAGAGAAACCACTTGCTTGTATTTTCTGTATTATTCAACTTATACACAAATAATTCTTTTGTTGAGGATTGTGACTCAGGCACTCATGTTATCCTCTATCCAGGATTAAGTGCACCGTCAAACATATATGTAAGGAAGAACAGTAAATAAATACTTCTAAAATAAATGTTTCATGTGATATTTTCTACAAAGATTACAATGAAAATTAAAAACAAATCGCTGGTCGTGGTGGTGCATGCCTTTAATCCTAGCACTTGGGAGGCAGAGGCAGGCAGATCTTTGTGATTTTAAGGCCAGCCTGGTCTACAAGAGCGAGTTCCAGGACATCTGGGGCTACAGGGAGACCCTGTTGGGAAGGCTCTGCAGTTAAGCATGGTTGCTATTCCAGAGGACCTGAGTTTAGTTCCCAGCAGTAACCATGGTCAGGACTCAATTTCTCTAACACAAGCTCCGGGGAATCCAACACCTTCTTCTGTCCTCGTGGCATTGAAGCATTTGGGTGCACTACATGACAAACTACACCATACACATTCAAAATAAGTAATCATTAAAAATACAGAAAAAAAAAAAATATTTTATTACCAGTCTACTTCAATTTAATTTTTATTGTGAATTACTATATTTCATAAAAATCAAGAATTATTTATTATTAATTATTATTAATATTAAAAAAAAAACAGGGTCTCCCTGTTGTCTGGCTGGCTTGAAACTCACTCTGTAGACCAGGGTGGCCTTGAACTCACAAAAATTCCACCTGCCTCTGCCTCCTGAGTACTAGGATTAAAGGCATGCCACCACACACACCACAGCTATTATTTTATTTTTACAATGCTTTTATTGAGTTTGTGTATTTCAGACATCATTTCTCAGTTTACTTTAAGACATTCCCTCTCTTCCCCCCCCCCACTCCAAGAATCAGCACTCGGCCATAACTGTCCTGTATCTTTCAGTTTTTTTTAATCGTAAGGAATCACGCGTTCTCCTTAATTTAATATTACTCTAAGATATGAATAATACTTTACATCACCTATATACATTAATTACAGGTCTGAAAGTAAGTGGTGGATCGATTCTAGAGCCTGTTAAGAGCTTACATTATACAACATAGTGCTTTCAGATAAACAGAATATAACAAATAGTTGTTCAGCTTGCTCTTTCATCTGGGGATTGGTGTTAGATCCACAAATGAAGGAGACCATTTGCTGCTTGTTTTCTGGAACTGTGTTATTCACTAGCCTATAATGGCTTCAGTTCCACACATACTTGCAAAGTTCATGATGTCTATCTTTCTAACCGCTGATAGTAGTCATTTGGGGTAAGATGTACCAATTTTGTTCATTCCACTTGTCCTGTTGACAGACCATTTTGAATTGGTTCCAGCTCTTCGCTATTATGAAAAGAGCTGCAATAAAAAACATAGATGTGCACATATTTTTGCAGTAGGATAAGTCTTATAGTATAATACCCCGGAGTGGTTTGACTGGTTCGAGTGGTGGACTTCCATTTGAGTCTTTAGGGTCTCCACACTGCTTTCCATAAATGGTTGTACAAGTTTACATTCCCACCCCCAGTTGATGAGTGGTCCCCTTTCCCCCACATCCTCTCCTAACATTTGGTGTCTTTTGTTTTCTTCTTGATATCTAGCCAGTTGTATCAGAGTGAAAATGACATTTGAGAGTGGTTTTAATTTACATTTACTTAAATATTAATGATGTTGCATCACTTTTTTAAGTGTTTCTTCTAGCATCTTACTTCACTGGTGAGTCTCTGTTCATGCTTTTATCTTTTAAGTATGTCATGTTTTCTTTTTTTTTTTTTCTTTTTTTCTTTTTTTTTTTGAGTAGTGTCTGATATATTCTTGATGTTATGCTCTGTCAGATGAATCCACTGGGTGAAGATGTTCTCCCACTCTGTGGATTTTCTCTTCACTTCCTTGATTGTTCCTTTTGCTGTAGAGAAGATTTTGAGTTTGATGAAGTCCCATTTATTGACAATTGACTTTATTTCCCATGTGGCTCCTGATCGTACGTAAATCAATAAATATCATAAAACACATAAATGGACTGAAAGACAAACCACATGATCATCTCAATTGTTGCAGAAAAAGTCTTTGACAAGATCCAGTATCTCTTTATGTTTAAAGTCCTAGAGGGAATCAGACTGAAGGGAACATTCCTCAACATGATCAAAGCCATAAAATTGGAACCATTTCCCTTAAAGACAGGAGCTGGCAAGGCTGCCCCTTATCACCACTCCTCTTAGCCATCTGCTCCAGCCCCAATTATAAGCATTTTTAAAGGAAGAAATGTTAAATACTGTATCACACGAAAGATACTGTAAAACTGTCAGCAAAGAAGTTTGATATAAAGCAGTTTTATGGAGATCAATGCTTCTTTTTCTTTTAATTTTTAAAAATTTTTTTCTTTTATTTCTGTATGTTGTATCCAATGTACTGTCTGCATGCAGTTTGTGCACCCTGTCGTGCAATGCCGCGGAGTCAGAAGAGGGTCTCTCGGATTCCCCTGGAACTGGAGTTCTTCCTGGAATTGGAGATTTCAGACGGTTCTCGGCGCTCATGTGGGTGCTGGGAATCGACCCGGGTCCTCTGAAAGACGCGGTTGGCACTCTTAACTGCTAGGCTCATCTCTCCCAGCCCAATCAATGCTTCTTATGTTACAGCATATATCCTTTTATTTTATTTTTATTTTTTTATTTTTTTTTATTTCTTTATGTGTATGAATGTACTGCTGCATGCAGGGTTGTGCACCCCTGTCATGCAGTTGCGGGGTCAGAAGAGGGTGTCGGTTCCCTGGAACTGGAGTTCCCTGGATTGGTTTCAGACGTCTCAGCTGCCATGTGGGTGCGGGATCAAAACCGGGTCCTCTGTAAGAGAGGTCAGTGTCTAACATGCTAAGGCCATCTCTCCAGCCCACATTTGTATCATTTTAATTACTACATAATATCATGAAACAGATTTGCTGTAATCAAGAATTTGTTATTTGCTAAAGACTATAAGGATCTTTCTCTACTGTACTTCAAGAGATTACATAAGTATTAGGTCTCTATTTTGCATATGGTCTAGCAAAGAAAGTGTTTGAAAAGCCACCATTAGGCATATTTTGCATATTAGTCTCATCACTTTTTTACATACCATTTATTTAAATTCATTCTAGTATTTTTTTTTTTGGAAAAAAAATTTTGTTTTAAGTTTATTTTTTAATTTATTATATTTTTTAAAAGGATTCACAATATATAGAGCACAGTTTTTCAGATTCAAGAATATACATAAAGTTGCTCAGTTTGCCATACAATTAGTAATTTGGTGCTAACATCCACAGATGAGTGATTACTAATTCCGTAGTTTTTTTTTATGTGACTGTGTTACTGTCTCTCATGCATTATGTTTCTTTCTAGCTTCCAGCCATTTACCTGCAAAGATTTTTTTTTTCTTTTATGCTGCATAGACTCCATTTAGATGTACCTGATCATTTTCTCTATACAATACTCGTCAATTGTGGTGCGCACTTGGGTTGGTTCTAGCTCTACTTGCTAATTGTGAAGAGAGCTGTGCTTCAGGTGGTCTTGGGAGATCCCGATCTAGTGTTTTTGTTTTGTTTTGTTTTATATATTAGGCAACATCAGATCAATTTCTGGTATAGGGTTGCTTTTAAGAAAACTACTTTTAAAACAATGCTGGTTAAAACATAAGTATGGGGCTGGGCATGGTGCAACATGCACTTTAAATCCATGCATCTTAGAGCCTGAGTAGAGGCAGGTTAAGGGACTCTTTGTGAGTTCACAAGGCCAGCCTGGTCATACAAAGTAAGTCTCCAGGACAGTAATGGGCCATATTAGGGAGAAGACACCCTATCTCAAAGACCCAAAAAAACATCACATAAAAGATTTAATATCAAATACAATTTATTATATTCAGCGGTGCTGATATTTGGAGAAATATATATATATATATATATATATATAATATATATATTATATGTAGTGTGTGTGGGTGTGGCAGTTTGAGTAAGTCTTGTGGGGAGTATGGTAAGTTACAATGTGGGCTTGTAGTGTCACTGAAACATCCAGGGACTGGGAAATCAACAAGAGCAGCAAGTGCTCATAACCACTGAGTCATTGTTAGTTCCAGTTGCTGGTGTTGAACAATTCACTGCAATAATCAGTCACCCCCCATCTCATTACAGCCTGAGGAGTCTACCTGCTCTGATGCTCATGGGATCATTAAATTATGGTCTCTTGTGCCTATTTTTATTTTAATTAGCATCATTATCCTAAGTTTCATTTATCTGTCATTATCAGCATTTATTGGCATAGCAGAGGAATTTTTCTCTCAGAGCAGGAGGTGCCCACAGCCTGGCAGACCCTCCAGCCTCAGCTAGTTTCTTGATTCCTGGTTGCCAGGAGAAGCAAGGGAAACAGCTCTCCGATCTCAGACTAAATGAGAATTTATTGAGATTGGCTACAACGTAATGGCTTGGAAGCATACACTCATCGGAGCCCCAGCAGTGGCTGCGTACCCAGGTGAACATGGCCACTCGGAGCTCTGCCACAAAAACCAAGTGCCCTCTGTTCTTGCTGGTCAGAGGATGGTAAGAAAGGTCCCAGCCTCCTCATGTGATGGGCCTTTTATTTTTTATTTATTTCTGTATGTGTATGAATGTACTGTCTGCATGTAGGTTTGTGCACCCCTGTCGTGCAATGCCGCGGAGGTCAGAAGAGGGTGTCGGATTCCCCTGGAACTGGAGTTCTCCTGGAATTGGAGTTTCAGATGGTTCTCGGCTGCCATGTGGATGCTGGGGATCGATCCCGGGTCCTCTGCAAGAGAAGTCGGCGCTCTTAACAGCTAGGCCATCTCTCCAGCCCCGTGATGGGCCTTTTATACATCTCTGCCCCTCCCAAAGTCTCAGAATTACAACGTTCCATGCACCTTCCTTGGGAAGGTCAGCATCTCGTGAATGCCAGCATCGAAGGAACGTCACTGTGAGTCTGGGCTACAAACTTAGCTCCTCCCATTAATTACTCAGCTTCTCCAGATGATGAGCCCATTTCAAAGAGGAAATAATTTATCTCACAACTGGTACTCTGGAATTACCCAGATTTCCTTTAATTTTAATGCTTAGTAGTGCCCTGTTTTATGTTTATCATATGTTTTTTATCAGTTGGTGAACACTTGGGTTGTTTGTACTTTGTGCCATGTTTGAATATAAGGGTATTTTATAACCCATGTAAGTTCACATCCAATTCAGTAAGTCAGCTTAAATTACCTAAACTGAAGTCACCTTCTGTGAACAAGACTATAACCTTTATTGCTTAGGGTTTACTTAAATCTGAGTAGGATTGACTAGATTAGTGGGTTCTGCAAAATAATATACTATAATAGGTACCATATATTTGGTACTAACTAAAGGGATTAAGGTATATACTTAAATAACTTATTTGAGGAAATTTAGATTCCCTTATGAAAAAATTCCCTCCAAAGAATGATAGCCTACAAAGTCAGATACTCCATAACTTGACCACACCTTTTAACAAAGAAGGGAAGATGGATGGTATTGGTTAACCACATAACATGTGGGAACATTATAAGCTTATTAAAGCAGGTAGAAAAACATATTCTTTGGTGATGTCCAAAAACTGATTTGCTAATTAGCATTCTAAATATTCTTATTTAGTCAAAGGCCTAAGCTACAGGGATGCTCTTTGTCATAGGAAGGGAAAGTGGTGGCTACTTAGATGTTTTAAAAGGACCAAAACAGTAAGCAAATGGTAGCATTGAAGATTAACTTACTTTTAAAAGAAGTTCTATACTATTGCACTTTATTTAATAAGTGCACCTAGTAACATTTTTTTTCTGATCTGAACCACTCTCTTATGCTCTTTGCCTCAAATTTTGTCACTTCTTTCTTTACTCATATATGAGTCCCAGTGTAAACAAAAGACCATTTAACCACCCATTAGGATTCTAAATTAGAAAAGAACAGTGATAGGTCCAGAATGTAATGTTCTGAAAGAACAGTTCCAGGCAAACAAAGGGAAAATTGCTCTGAAAGTGCTTGTCATCTGTTTTTGAATCAGTATTGTCAAAACCCAATCATCTTTGCAGTTTTGCATTCCCTGAAAAACTCTGAGATGAATCAATGAACAGCCAGTAGGGGCTTCCAGAATTCTTATATTCAAGAGTTTAAAATTAGAATACTCTCAGTAAGAGGAGGTGTTGCATGCTCCATGAATCTGAAAGAGATGTACAATTGAGTGATTAAGCTGACTTGCTTTGGCTGTTCTGAGAGCAATGATTGTATCAAAGTGAAGAAATAAAGCATTTATAATTCTAGGATCCCTATGAAAGAGAGTGGACTGGCATTAACACCAAAGAATCTAAAGAATTGTCTTAGTTTTGGCTTTCTGGTAGGAAATTGAAGCCTGGTTAAAATTCAGCTGAAGTGAATATAATCATTCTCCTTTGACACTACTGCTTGTTTTGAATTTCTCCTTAACAAGTCTGTTTCTTTTCTTTTCTTTTTCTCTTTAAGACATTTTTTTTTTAGAATGTTAAAGAAAAATCATCAGGGCAGGCAGGGCAGGAACCTCAGCAGCTGCCCTGAGGAGGAGAATGGGGGTGACTGGGAGGCAAAGGAAAAAATGCCACAAGGCATGCAGGCTGAATCCTGCACAGCAGCCAGACACATGGTGGGGAGAAGGAGACTTTAGACAAATGGTAACGAAATAAAGGTGCTAGGGCAGCCTAAAGCGTTAGAGAAGGCATGTTTAGAAAGGGGTAGGAAGAAGAAAAGGAGAGATTACACTTCTCTGAAGAATTCAGCAGACTTACAGAAAGGTACATGTCTGTCCAGATCCAGAAACACTGCCCAAGTCTGCTTCATTTTTTTGTCTTAAATTTTTTTTGCCTTGAAAATTTCAACCTTACAGTAACTTTTAAAGAATAGCTTATTAAATACCAATTTTACTATTTCATTAGATCCACCAATTCTGTTTTTACCACATTTTCTTTTTGCTCTCTGAACATAGATTATAGGCAAATGACACAATGATATATAGATAGATAAATAAATAGATATTAACTAGAATATATATGCATAAAGATATATATATATATAGAGAGAGAGAAGTAAAGATATGTTTTACCAAACTATTTGTAATAAATAATGGAATCATTATACAATACTGATAATTACTTGTTTTTTGGTTTTGTCTTTTGAGACAGGATCTTCCAATAGCCCCAGCTGTCCTGGAACTTGCTATATAGACCAGGGTGGCCTCAATCCCACAAAGAGCAGCCTCTACTTGCCTCTGTCCCTGAGTGCTGGGATTCAAAGTGTGCAGCATTATGCCAGCAAGAGAGAATCAAAATTAACAAACTTAGAGATAAAAGAGAAACATTACAACAGACCCTGAAGAAACTCAGAAAATCCTAAGAACCTGGTTTTAAAATCTATATTCCATTAACTAGCAAATGGATACATTTGTAGATATTTACAAACTACCAATGTTAAATCAAAAGGATATAATTTAAAAACACTCATATCAACTAAGGAAATAGATGTAAGAAATAAAAATCTCCCAAATAATCTAGGAGTGGTGGCCCACACATCTTTAAACCCAGCATTCAGCAGTCTGAGGCAGATGGAGAGCCAAAGGCCAACCTGGTCTATGTAGCAGGTTCCTTGCCAGCTGGGATTGTCTCCAAAAAATAGCAAACAGGGTTCTCACAAATCTTTATTCATTTTTTATTGAATTATTGTATATTTTATACAATAAATCTGAATCTTATTCAGACTTCTCCCCCATCTGCACCACTCCCATAGCCCATCCACAGGATCTCATGCATTCTGTCATATATGGTAAGGCCTTTTGCATCAAGTTTATGTACCCAGTTCTCCCTCTGTGTAAGTTCATCCACTGGAGCCAGGAACTCCAAGACCCACTGACCTCACAGTTGCAGCAATCTCCCTGCTTCTGTCTTCTGAGTGTTGGAGTGATGGTTCATATTTCTATGCCTGGCTTGATTTATTTTTCAGAAATTGTCATTTTAGTTCATACAGGTAATCCTTGCCCTAGAGATATTTATTGGTCTCATTAAGTCTTATTTTTAAGTCAGACCTATTGCCAGGTATGGTGAAGCATACTTTTAATCCCAGCACTTGGGAAGCAGAAGCAGGTGGAACCCTATGAGTTCCAAGACAGATTGACATTCACAGGGAGGAGTTCCAGGCCCATCAGAGCCAAATAGTGAGACCATGTCTTTAAAATTTGAACTTATCTAGACATTTATTATTGACTTTGTTTGATTATTTTGCTATGGAAATGTAGGGATATAAACCCCTGAAAATGTGTACTTATTATGAGCATTTAAAATTATTATAAAGCTCATAGGTCACATGACTTATTAGACAATGAATGGGTTTTTTAGACATGTAGACACATAAAGGGCTATTTTATGTATCATAATACCATCTTTGCATTTTTAGTCTCATTTTAATTTTTATCTCTTCTCTGATACTTATAGTTACAGAGAAATACTGAATACATGTATTTTCTCAATAGTTATTGGGTTGATTCTTCCACAAACTTCATTCATTATTCAATAAAAAATTAAAATTATCTTTTATTATAATATCTCCAATTGATTAATTTTAACTAACATATTTATGGCAAGAATGCATGTGTCAGTGTTATTTATTCAAGATATTAAGATATTTATTTTTGCAAATGCTCCTTTCAAGCAATGCTACTCTCCTTGCTCTTCGATATTCATTTACCAACATCTCTGAGGTTTTCCTCAGAATACAGTCCATGCAGAATCATATTTTTCTGCCATTCAACTAACTTTTCATCCAACTTAAAAGCCTAAGAATGCTAATTCATTGTGCAGCTTTTCTTGAATGCTTAAAAAAGCAAGCCATAAAGGGCCTAGTTGATTATCTTGATGTTTTACAACATGAAATCCGTTACACTCTTACTTGCATTTTATGTGGTTTAGAAAATACATGTGGATCTTATATGTAGTATGAACAATAATCATTTTCATGTTTGGCAGGTTCACATTTATGGAAATTCAAAATTTATAAATCTTAAAATCATTATATTTTTTTAAGAAATCATTTAACCTGTAACCTAAATGAAAACAGGGAAAACCTCTAAAATGGGGTAATTGCATACTGTACTACAAAAAAATATTAACATGGTTTGAAATAAAGGAAAGATGTAAGAGTATGTGAGAATTTAAATAATTTAAATTTTAAGAAAATCAAAGTGGGCATAGTGACAATACTTAATACAGAAAAAATATAATATTCCTATCTACATTGATAATTTGATGGAGAACGTTATTTGCCTACTTGGCAGAATTAAGAATCACTGGGAGATGGGCCTTTGGGCATGTCTGTGTGGGGTGGTCTTGATTATGGTAATTGGTATGGGAAGATGTGTCATAACTGTGGATGCTACCATTCATCGGTAGGGAATCCCACACTACACAAAAATGCAGAGCCTGAGCTAAGCACATTCAAGTGTCAGTGCTTCTCTGTTTCCCAGATGTGTATGTGGTCTGACAGCTTCTCTGAGTTTCTACTGCATTGACAACACCATGATGGATGGTGCTTTGAACTGTCAACTAAAATAAACTATTTCTCTCTTAAGTGGCTTTTGTCAAAGCGTATTTTATCAAAGCAATGGAAAATTAACTAAGATTGTAGGGAAATCCTCAACTACCATTAAACAATACACATTTCTGAAATTTTTTATCTGACATTCTAATAGATCCACAGTACAGTATGTAGTTTTCTTATGTCAAGCCCTCAGTGTACTTTTATACCTGAAAAGTATATTGTGAACTAAGCAGAAAAAAAGGACTCAGTTATTTCTACTTTATTATGAGAAACTTTTCTCCCTGGGTAGTGAAGTGACGCATCAGATGCACTAGCTAATGAGAAGTAGAATCTACTTAGCACCGGCAGAAAAGGCCTCCTAGGTTCTCACTCAACAACTGGATAGAAAGCGGTTCAATTTTACTGGAATGGAAGGTGGTTCCATGTAGTGACCAACAGATTCTTTGCTTAGTCAGGCTCTAAGCTACAGAGAGATAACCCCCCAAAATAGCCTTAAATTACATTTATAGTTTTCATTTTATGTGTATGAGTGTATTTCCTGCATGTATATAAATGTGTTCATGCCAAGCCATGGAATTCCCATGAAGGTTAGAACACAGTATCAAGATTCCTCTTGAACTGGAGTGGTGCTGGGAGTCAAATCTGGGTTTTCTGCAAGAAAAGCCAGTGCTTTCGACTTCTAAGATATCTCTCCAACTTTACAAAATAGTCTTAATTACTTGTCTTAAATGTACAAAACTTGCCCTGCTTCAATTTTCTGCACCCTATAGATAAATCTGAGTAGTTTCTACTAAACGCATTTTCTAGAATATTTCCCTACCTTGTTCATAAGAAAACAATTAGAAGTTTGAGAAATGGCTTAGCACTTAAGAGCACTGGGCGCTTTGCAGAGGACCAGGGTTCAGTTCCCAGCACCTTCATCACAACTGACAACACTTCATAACTCTATTTTCAAGGAATCTGGTGCCCTTTCCTGGACTCCATGGGCACTGAATACTTATGGTATACTGATACACATGCAGGTAAAACACTTATATACATAGAATTTAAAAAAATCAAAAGACTACAAAGTAATATTATGGTTATATACTAAAAATATCTATGCTTACTACAACAAACCATTTGTCACATCCTCTGTGTATCTATTTGCTTGTCTATTTTTCTATCAAACCATCCACTGGTTTGCTATGTTACATTTGTAAATACTGTGGTTGGAAGGCATTGTAGTTCATGGTGTAAAAACAAAGGTATAAGACCAGGAGACTCTGTGGACATTGGATGGTTTCTGTCTTGGTAATTATGAAGGCTCCAATACCTATTCTGAATTCCCAAATTCTATCCTGGTCTTGTTAGATAGCAGAATCTGGCTGCATCTCTAAATACTATGTTTATATTATACAATACAGTTTCCACATCAAGACAAAGGAAATAACCTCTTACATCTAAGTCATCTTTGGCAGGTTAATCATTGTACAGACAAGTGCAAATCATTCTCTAAAATAGCTCAAGGAAGTCACAGTAATAAAGAGACTGGGGCACATCTGTTTCTGCAGATCTGGGATTGCTATTGTGAGGTAAATCTGGATTCTTCTCACGTTATCACACCACAGAATACAGCACAGTTTCCCTTGTCAAATCAAATAAAAATAACAATCCTCATATGATTACATTTATTGTTTGATGATGAATGGTGATTTACTTTCTGAGGCCAGATGCTTTATTCTTAGGTGCTGAAAAATTATTTTAGATAGGACTTTTCTATGTAGCCATGGCTGGCCTAGAACTCAAAGTGCAGACCAGGCTGGCCTTGAAGTTGTCAAGAACCTTGATGGGATGCTAGGATTATAGGCTTGAACTACCATGCCTGATCCAATTGTTACACTTGCATTTTGTGTGTGTGTGTGTGTGTGTGTGTGTGTGTAATCTGAAGCCAGAGCCACAGATATAATAGGCATGTGCTCTACAACTGTGCTGTATTCTCAGCATCTCCAGACTCACTCTGCATTTTCACCAAAATTCTATTTTTTCTTTTACTTCATATTTTTCCTTCACTCCAGCATGACTTTATTTCATTTGATAGCATGTCTTTGCTTCAGGATAATTCATTACTTCTTCCTGTATTTAGACATAAAGGCCTCTGAGTTTGAAACTCTGTCTCTATTTTCTTAGAGGTCCTCATGTTAACAAGTGATTGTATTCATAGCTAAGGATGTCATTCTGGGGCAGAATGAGTGCTTCATGTCTGAAGTCATGGGTTTAATTATCAGCACGCACACAAAATATATGTTCAGCGTCTAACTTAATAAAACAGTCATTAAGTCATGAGAGTAAATGTGAACTCAGAGAATATCTTCATCAGATGGTTGTCACTCCCTTCCTTCTTGGATCATACACAGAGCTTCAAAAAGTGACATATATCAGGTCATTTGGGAAATCAAACAACCCTTGTCAGCCTTAGCAACCAGTTCTCCTAGCCACTGAGCCACCTCTCCAGCCTCTATCATGAGTTTTATATCTACAGTTTTCTGGAAGCCCCCAACTATTGTACTGCCATGACGATAACATCCCCAATTCAGGATAATGCTCTCTAACCCTTATCCATCTTTTTCACTTCCTCCCTTTGAACTGATTCACTCTGAGAGCTCAGCATTCTTATGCCTCACTTTATTTTGTAGCTTTCCTTTGCCATCCTCTGAATTTATATCTCTAGTGGTAAATATTCATTCTGCGAACTCTCCTTAAGAATCAAAGAGTAAAACAGCAACACTATTTACTGCGAACTCTCCTTAAGAATCAAAGAATGGGGCTGGAGAGATGGCCTAGCGGTTAAGAGTGCCAACTGCTCTTGCAGAGGACCCGGGTTCGATCCCCAGCACCCACATGGTGGCTGAGAACCATCTGTATCTCCAATTCCAGGAGAACTCCAGTTCCAGGGGAATCCGAGACCCTCTTCTGACCTATGCGGCATTGCACGACACGGGTGCACAATCCTACACGCACACAATACATTCATACATATAAAAAAAAAGAATCAAAGAATAAAACAACCACACTATTTACTATGTTTTTGAAATGTTTGGGATACTGTAGTATGTGATCTACATGGTGTATCAGTCCTTATAAATGCTCATAACAATTAGGAGTAAAACACCTGCTCACTTTTATTAAATGAAGAACCCGATGAATGATGTGTTTATTCAGTAACTGTTATCATAACCCAAACATTATTCCACAAGCATATATTCCCAGAGTCAATAGTTTTACCATTTTAGAGAAACATCTTTATGAGCAGACTTTTCTTTCTCTTGATACATCAATAATAATAATAGCCAGCACATTGGCTTCTTATTATTTCCTATGTACCTTCCTAATCAGCGCACATCTCTTTTCTTGTACTTTATTTCAGTAGCCAAGTAAATTATGCTCTTTGATATCCACCATGTTAGTGAGCAAACCTACTGCCTAGAGCATTTTCATAGTTCCCCAAGTTCAATAGTTAATAGATGCAGAGGGCTTCTGCTAATGTTAGATATACCCATAATTCTTGTGGGCCAAGATTGGAGTGGTGATAGCTGAACAATGAATCACTCCTAGGTTGATTCAAATATGTAGAATATCAGTTGATTTCCCCAAGGATACCGGCTTATATATAGGAAAAGTTAGCAGACATTTGCAATCCCATGAAAAGGGAAAATTATTTGAAAAAATGAGACATGCGACAATTTTATGTAGAGAAGTTGGGAAAGGCTTTAAGAAAAGGAGCTGTGTGGGGCAGACAACAACTGAGGTTCACTGACTAAGATGCCTTTCCCAGAGCAAGGAGCTCTGGGATGCGTGGTCAGGTATGCTCTCATAATACTCTGCCTGGCAGTTCTCTCCCCATATCAGAGACACAGGGTGTCCTTCAAAGTTCCCAGGTTTGACTCATTCCTTGCTAAATCATCTTAGTTACCAACAGATAGAAACACTGAATTTCAAATCCAGTTTTGGCAGATCCGTCAATTATGCAATAGAGAATATCAAAATTTATTTTATGTGGACATATGTGCATATACCTATCACCTCCTATAGTAGAAGATATTATTTCAGTTGTTTGTACGTGTAAATTTTCAATTTATTTTTACTTTTTGTGTAGAAGTGTGTTGCTGGCATATATACAGTGCACTTGTATGTATACTGTGCCTGGAGGCCAGAAGGAGTTATATCCCCTGGAACTGGAGTTACATATGGTTGTCAAAGGACATATGGGTTCTGGGGAGCAAACCAAGGATGTCTTCAATAGCAACCAGTGTTCTCAATCATTAAGACATTTCTCCAGGCCCCCATTTGCCTTGGTTTAATTTTTTTTTTTTTTTGGTCTTTTTGAGACAGGGTCTCCCTGTAGCCCCAGCTGTCCTGGAACTCACTCTGTAGAACAGACTGGCCTTGAACTCATAAAGATCTGCCTGCCTCTGCTTCCCGAGTGCTAGGACTAGAGGCATGTGCCACTATGCCCGGCTCCCATTTGCCTTTTTCATTGTGGTACTAGTGATTAAGCCAAGGCATTTTGTTTTATGTCTGAATTCTTCCCCAGCCTTTGCCTTTTTTAACATCAACATAATGAACGAGATATCTTCTAAAATGATGCCTCTACCATAAAATACTCAAATTCAAAAAAATAATTAAAGAGAAATAGTCTAAACTTTATAATAAAGACAGGTATCACAGACATATAATACAAGAAGAGATGGAAATAATATAAAATAATATATACTGAAGTAACTTTGCCACAAGCCTTTATCTATAGTATATGGTCTGGAGAAAGCCATAGAGGTGTTTGTAAATGGGGTAAACTCATTACTTCTGCTCATCAAGCATGCATGATAAAATTATATAATAAAGACCAGTAGAGAGGTTGCCTCTTTGCAAGACATCTCTAATTAATCCTTCTCAGGAAAACAACAGAAGCAAGATATAAAAATGTTAGTAAATTTGTATGTAAATGACACAGCTAGATAGGGATAAAAGTGAGAAGTTGTAGTTTTCTTCTTCTCAATTCAACTGTAGCCAGTTTGATTCTCTAAAAATAATTAATTAGAAAGTGTTAAGGATGTAGGAGTTTACTTTTTAGATTCACTTTATTCATAAGCAGGCTACTAAAAAACATTATAGGCTAGTGCATTATCTAAGAGACTATATAGCAATTCATAGTACTTTATACTGGAACAAGCAAAGTTAAAAGTGATACCTAAAGACTCTTCTATAAGAACCTGAGAACGTTGATACTGGGCTTTGCCTTCCTAGAGAAGCAAGCCTTCTTACTATCACCTGAGAAACACATGTTACTGCTAAGCCTAGGTGCTAGAGGTTGTACCCAGTATCTTGTTTATACCCCCATAGATCTGGACTGCTCTTAACCTTAGTCAGATGTCTTTTTGAAGAGGCTAACCTTTAACTTTTACTCCCTAGAAAAATCATTTTTTTCTAGTATTATAATTCATTGCCCTTCAAACTTCAAGCAGCTTGTATACTGTCTTTGTTTTCCTTCAAATGTTTCATAAAATTAAAACTTACTTCTAAAACACATTCCACTTTCTTTAGAGGTAAAATTAAATTCATCACATTGGCTCATACCTGGCTTCCTCGGGATTATGAGTCAGCACAGGGTTATGGAGAGAAAGAGATATATTTACAGAGGAATGACCATGAAAGCACTGTTACAGAGATAGGAAGTGATCTTCTAGGGCTGGAGAGATAGCCTAGAGGTTAAGAGCACCGACTGCTCTTGCAGAGGACCCGGGTTCGATCCCCAGCACCCACTTGGCAGCTAAGAACCGTCTGTAACTCCAATTCCAGGAGAACTCCAGTTCCAGGGGAGTCCGAGACCCTCTTCTGACCTCCGCGGCATTGCACGACACGGGTGCACAGATCTACATGCAGACAGTACACTCATACACATACAAAAATAAAAAAAATTAAAAAAAAGAAAGTGATCTTCTAATGCGAAGGGAGCTAAGAATCTGCTAAAATACTGACTAGAGGATCCTCGATTT
This sequence comes from Rhizomys pruinosus, assembly GCA_009823505.1. Taxonomy (NCBI): domain Eukaryota; kingdom Metazoa; phylum Chordata; class Mammalia; order Rodentia; family Spalacidae; genus Rhizomys; species Rhizomys pruinosus. The sequence continues at coordinate 576,078 of VZQC01000139.1, read as the reverse complement.
TGGGATCAGTCCTCATCATTCCTGTATGCCAAATAAACACCTTATTTTTCTCAAATGTGATTTGTAGTCAAGAACAGACACAATGTAAAACATACTGGGAAATATTTTTTTTTTATCAAAGCTAACAGTTATGCAATACTTTTCTCTATTATGGACAGAATGGGGAATGAATACAGAAGATTTCTCCATAATAAATATGGGAAAACGCTCAATTCCGTTTTTATTAAAAGGAATGTTACAGGATCACTGGCATTTGAAAATCAGAGCAGCTGTGATGACTGACTCCACCCACTTCCACATGACCCTCACAGTGTCAAGCCTGTGGATATTTATTTTTAAAACGAGGGTGTGGGAGGGTTCCTCGACTGTCGTCTGAGTTTCCAGCCACTCCCCCCTTCCTCGGCCATGCCCAGCTATGTGTACTACTTCTCTCAAAGAACATGGTGTCAGAAGGTTCCAGGGCACGTAGAAGGATGAAATTAAATGAAGTGGGTCTCATCTGTGGAGTTGTTTGGAAGACTTCCCCTATAATAGAAAGGTAATTTTTGAAAGTGAAGCTCTTCTGATTTTTACCAATTTCCTACTGCAGTTATTTAAGCCCATTCAACTCACTGGTCTACCAAGCTAGACTTGTTGGTTTGTGGTCTTTCTTGGGTTAACAGACATTTGTTTACCTCCCTGGGAAAAGTTACACAGCAAAATGTTATCTTAACTCAACAAAATATCTTCCTAATTGCTGGAGTGATTGTTTCTTATATGGTGTATCTATATTCATACTAGAACTGAAGGTCACAAGCCAATAATTGCTATTTCTAATACTTCTCTTTATTCTTCAAACTAATATGGGGCTGGTGAGATGGAAAAACAGAATAAATTCCCACAAATTGTCTTCTTATCAAAGATGTATGAAGATACACACACAGACACACACACACACACACACACACACACACAGAGTACATAAATAAAATGTAAGTTTTGAAAGTTAAAATCAGAGTCGGCCATGGTGGCACATGCCTTTAGTCCCTATACTCAGGAGGGAGAGGCAGGCGGATCTCTGTGAGTTCAAGGCCAGCTTGGTCTACATAGGGAGCTCCAGGCCAGGTACAACTTGTCTCAAAAGACCAAAAAAAAAAAGTTAAAATTGGGTATCTAAGAAAATACAAGAAATTATTGTACTACTATTGTCATTGCTTGACTCCAGATCGAGTATAACATATAATAATTAGAAACTTACTTAGAAATATTGTATAGATATACAAAATTTCCATCAGTGGACATATTGTCTAAATATGTGAATATTCATCAACTTTCATGACCATACTGATCTGGTAACATTTGTATTCTTTGAAGTGGAATTAAACTTCAGGTATTTCGATTCAATTTACAAGTGTTCTGGAGAGAATGCTGAAATAGGGAGCAAAAGGGCAAATGTGGAAGCTAGATATTATATGATCTGGTAATAGAAAAGAGAATATTTGAGAATAAGGGAGTAGAAAGTAGACAGAAGTGGGCAATGGTGATTACAGTCAAAGTGTGTGCTAAATTTAAACAATATATATCATGAAACTCATCAATTTATATGATAAATACACACTAATACAAAATATAAAAGCACAATGAGAGGCTGAAGAGATGGCCTAGCGCTTAAGAGCGCCGACCGCTCTTGCAGAGGACCTGGGTTCGATCCCCAGCACCCACATGGCGGGCTAAGAACTGTCTGAAACTCCAATTCCAGGAGAACTCCAGTTCCAGGGGAATCTGACACTCTCTTCTGACCTCCGCAGCATTGCATGACATGGGTGCACAAACCTGCATCCAGACAGTACATTCATACACATACAGAAATAAATAAAATAAAATAAAACACAATGAACTTAAAATCTTTTCTTTGGTTATTTTATTAGCAAGTGCACACATACCAGAAACAACCAGTAGATTAGAAATTCTAATTTTCGATCACCTATTGAAATTATTTTGAAGGAAACCTATAAATACTAGATAAACTGAAATTTTATGATGATAATATTTTCTGTGTCAACTTATAATATTTGGAGTGGGCTAATTTATTGTCACATTGCCTGACCAAAAGAATAAATTAATTGCTGAATGTTCTAAAATATTACAAGGCTTATCATTATGCCCTATGTATGTTTAAAACATTTAACAATTTTCGTTATTGTTATGACCCAGATATTCTTGTTCCAAAGCCCCTGATTACATTTCTTTATCCTCAGCTATGCAATAGCACATTGTTTAAACTCGCATGTTGTAGTGTGTATTAAAGAGGAACTGTGAACTCTGTGGAAAGTGGCAGTCCTGTCCCTCCTTGTGATCACTGATGAAGAGTAAACTCCAGGAGAACAGAAACTGCAGAACTGGACAAAATGAGAGAGAGTTCATAGTCCCAGAGAAAAAGGATTTACATCAGGATCAATGGACTCATCTTTTTCTAGTTCTGTAAACTTTAGAGCTCTTTTAAATTTGCTTTATTTTTATTAAGTAATAAATTAGATCATCATAAATTATAGCAGTTTATTTTTTAAAAAATATTTGTTATTCATTTATTTCTATTTTGTGTACATGAGTGTTTTGCCTGAATAAATGTAAGTGTACCCATGTCGCGGTAGGCTTATGGAGGCCATAAGATGTGTGGGATCCCCTGGAACTCGAGTTACAGGTAGGTGGTTGTTAGCCATCATGTGAGTGCTGGGAACTGAACCCGATTCTCTGCATGAGCAGCTAGGGCTCTTAACCACTGAGTCATTTCTCCAGCCCCAGTTTTTTTCTTGTATCTTAAATTACTTATTGCTGTTTTATTCATTTTGTGATTCTGTAAGAACTATAATCTTATTCTCAAATGGAAACATTCAAGAAATTTGATAAAGGAATGATTTTTGTCATAGGTACAAGAAAAAAAAAAGACCAAATAATTTTAGTCTCTGTGGATTAATAACAGAAGGATGCTTCCACTCTTTGAATTAAATGTGAAAAGAGAAGAAACTAATGAAATCAGGATATATTGCTTGGAAGAAGTGAGGGTTCCCAAAGGAACAGTGAAAAGAATCAAACCCTTTACTGCTAAAAAGGAGACACTAGTAAAAAAAAAAAAAAAGGAGACAGTAGTGATAACTTGTCAGAGAAAATAAAGGATCAGGATGTTCAAGTAATTCAAATGAATATACAGATGATAGTTCAGCTAACATATGTGCACTAAGAAACTTAGGATTGAGGCTATGGGTTATCATGAAGGGATACATACGCAAATGTTTGCTTAGAAAACCAAGAGACCCTCAATTTCCCACCCATCTAATAGTAAAAATAAGCAAAATTTCCCCAGTTACTGGAGACAGTGTCTAGAAAACTTAAACACAGAGGTTCACACTGATCGCCTTGATCTTCTGTGGCAGGAACCTTGGGTTGTTGGACTGTGATACATGCCCTTCCATGTGGCCCAGTGTCTCTTGTGCTGACTGGCCCTGGTGCTGTCTTCAGTGGAGAGCCCCTTTTAATGTGGTTCAGCATGATACCCAGCAACATGGTTTGGCTCACAGCACCACATAACATGCATGGGACTTTGTGAGTCTCCTTTGAAGGGATCCCCTTTTCGAGAAAACATTTTATTTAGCTTTGGTTTAATTTTGTGCTTCAGATGCCATGCTTCCAAATTTTGATGTGCATAAGCTTCTGGAACCTCCCCAAGGCAAACAAATGGTTGAAGCAACAAAATTATCTTGGGTTTTAATTTTCAGATGTATTTTATGTTATTATATATTCTTGCTATAAGCTCTGAAATCATGAAGTATATTCTTCAAGTAGGACCACTTGCTGGATAAGGTTATTAACATGGCCCACAACTACTATGAAAAATTTTAGAGACACAGAGATAACATGAACAGATTCACATGCCAGTGATCCAAAACAGTGCTTTCAGAACAAAAAGGAGCAGCCAAAAAAATATCATAACACAGCCTCTCCTCACCACATCCCTCACATGCACCCACCAGGCATCTGTCAGGGTTGTCAGAATAAAGCATCTGTCTTTTACAGCTGCAGCTTACATTCCCTCCACCAAAACATTCACATGTATCATAAGTTGTTTGTGTCTTCTCTTGCCTCTAGTCATACAGTACAAATAAAATAACAAATTTGACTCTCAAGGATCCATGTATTATTTTCTTTGATTTCTTTGATTATTATATTATACCCAGAACTGTCCTTAATGGGATTAGGATTTACTTAGTGTGGTCTCAGGTGGAAGGCCACAGACATATGAAGACTGTAGAGAAAGTAGTTAATTGAGATAACTAGTAATATTAAATTTTCAAGATATGTGAAGATCTGAACTCTGAAGGAACGTCATCTTTGGTGTGAGTTGGCTCTAAATTTGTGTTATAAATTTAAAGTTTTTTTCATTAAAAATTCTTTCATTTCTTGCTTTTACTTATGTATATAAGTGTATTGCTTGCATGTATTTAAGTGCACCCATGTACTCAGTCCACAGAGGACAGAAGAGGGCATTAGACTCCCATTGTTAGCAACCATGTGGGTGCTGAAATTGAACTCCAGGTCTTCTGCAAGAACAGCTAGTGCTCTGAATCACTGACCCATCTCTCCAGTCACATTACTTATTTTTCTTAATAATTGTCTAGTTGATTGTGAAGGGCAGGCACCTGGAGTGAATGAAGTGAACACAAGTTTAAAAATTGCTGTTTTGGGGGCTGTAGAGATGGCCTAGCGGTTAAGAGCACCGACTGCTCTTGCAGAGGACCTGGGTTCGATCCCCAGCACCCACTTTGTGGCTAAGAACCATCTGTAACTCCAATTCCAGGAGAACTCCAGTTCCAAGGGAATCCTAGACTCTCTTCTGACCTCCGCAGCATTGCACGACACGGGCGCACAAACCTACATGCAGACAGTACATTCATACACATACAAAAATAAATGAAAATTTTTAAAAAATTGCTGTTTTGTGGTGACATTATGAGATGTTATTTCTAGTAATCATGAAGATATTGAAAATAGCTTTAAATAAACATGATATTTTCATATGAGCCTTTTCCTCACACATTTATTTCAGTTCATTGTTTTCTCTCTATTATGAGAATTGAGGTAAAAGAAGTTATATTTTTTCCTGACATCTGGGAACGTCTTATAAAAACTTTGAAAACATTGGAATCGTGTCACAGAAAGCAGACAGAAAACCTAGCCTCTGCTACTGGAAGATTTAAGATGATGTGCCTGGAGACAGTTCACATAAACCAAACAATATGATAAACAAGAACTGAAAGGTGATTAATGTCTATACAGATTTGTTTTATGCTCAAAAGTAAGTTCATATATTATCCATTATAATCTATGCACAGCTTTCTCAGGTAGGCAATATATTAAATTCTCATTTTAAAGTAATAAATCTGATTCTCAGGTAGATTAATTATTTTGCAGAAGAGAATGAAATTTGGTTCTAGTGAACAGTTTGGAAACTATGTCTCCTAATACCAAATCTGTAATCATTTTTGTGCACAGGTTTAGAAAAATTGTATTAAATTCCATGAAGATCTTAGAAATAATAATGAGCTGGAAATTTTTCATGCATTTTAAATACAGCTAACTTCTCAAAAATCCAAGAGCATACAGACATTTGTATTTACAAAGAAATTAGTTTTGTTTTCTATGAATTGATTGCCAACTGATCCATATATTCCAAAATAAAAACACAAAATTAAATCATTCAAAAACAAATGTCTGGAACTTATTCTGTTTCCCTCCTGGAATTAAGATGAAAACATTGGGTAATCTTGCTTGGACTGAGGGCCTTAGGAAAATTGACTTTGAGTGTTGATGAAATATTTTAAATGAGAAACATTGGCAGGAAAACAGCTTACTTGGATCATAACTTTGAGAAGGAATTTTAATCTTCATATTTAGTCAGAAACCTCTGGGAGGATGCAGTTTCCAAGGATAGCTCTGTAATTTTGCAAAATAATATTAATTTCTGATATCTCTAAATGACAACACCTTAGAATAGGACTCCCAGTATTTAAAAGAAGAATTGAATACCAAGTGTACAATGGATTAAATTAAGGACACTCTACTTTAAAATTATGAATTTTCCAGAAAAATCATAGAAATCCTACAAACGTGCTTTTTCTCAGTAGAATGTACCATATGGCCTCAAACACAGTCTGCGCCAAGGGCATTAATGGAGCAATTAAAATGCCATCCTGCAGTGCTGTATACAGACCACATATGGCATTTCTCTCCTGTGAAATTTCTCATTTATTTCTTTCATAAAATCAGTTGTCATTTTATGATTTATGAAGGTTAAAATAGCTTTATTCATGACAATATTGAAATTGATTGCTTTCATGAATGGTGTATTTACTGATTATATTTAAGTTCAGTTTCATCTCATGATTTTATTGATATCATCCCTGAAAAACACTTTTATAAAATGAATTTATCAGCATATAATAATTACTCATAATGATGGATTTGAAGTTTATTACCTTTTAATGAATTTTATGATGGTTTCGATCATATTCATCCAATTGTCCTCTACTGTTTCCTTCCACTCCCACTGATCCCCTTCCTGTTGGCAATTAGATCTCTTCAAGTTTCATTTCGGTTATTTTTCTCCTTCTGGTGCCCCTATGAGTTTAGTAGGGCTGCTTCTAGTAGAATGAGTAAGGATTTATTTATAAAGCATGTGCTTGTTACTTTTAGCTGCCAACTTAACAATGACTAGGCTATAATCACTTTGGAAGACTTGTCTAGAACAGGCTGGCCTATGTGTATAACTGTGGGGGATTCCCCTTAATGTTAATTGATGCAAGAAGACTAGGACCATTGTGAACTCCTCCATTTTCTCTAGGCAGGAGGTCCTGAACACTATGGGACTGAAAGCCAGCTGAGAACAAGCAAGGAGCCATGTGCTTATTGTGTTTCTGATCTTGGCTGCGAATGGGCTGTTTTCCTTCCTGACTTTGCTTCCTCACAGTAATGGACTATAATGTAGAATTGTAAACCAATTAATTCCTCATTCATTAAGTTGTGTTTTCAGAGTGTTTTATCACAGAAACATTAATGAAAATAGAACAGACACCTCACCCAACACTATACCTCCGAAAAAAGTGTCTCCACATCCCCTAGCAACAATTAAGTAACTGCCTAAAAATGCTTAGGAAGGACTTGTCAGCTCCTCCTCCATGACAAGTTATGGATGAGCTTAGTCTTTTGTAGATTTTGGTTCATGAAAATATTAATATGATATGGAGAAGGGAATGAATTATAAAGATGATAATCACACATTTATTTATAGTTACCCTGGAAAAAGCCCATTTCAACTTCTATTTTTGGCCTTGTTTTGTTCCCTGAATATTATCGAATTGGATTTTGAAGGTCATTTTGAAGTTAATTAGGTAACTGCACTGAGGTTAAAAATGTGAGAGATAAAATTAACAGTCAGTTATCAAATTCTTGAAAAAATTAATATTATTAGTACACACAAAATTAGCTTCAGAATCTTTTATTTTGTTATCTAGTTAATGTAGAATTTTGTAGAACTTTATTCATAGGATTTGTGTGTGTGATTGTGTAAATGAGGAGTCAGGAGAATGCACTATGTAAAAAGGTATTTGACATAGTATTTCTTTCAAAATTACCCTAATTCTCCTCCTCCTCCTCCTCCTCCTCCTCCTCCTCCTCCTCCTCCTCCTCCTTCTACTCCTCCTCCCTCTATCATTTTTCTTCTTTCTTCTTCTTCTATTCTTCTTTTCTTCTCTTCTTCTTCTTCTTCTTCTTCTTCTTCTTCTTCCTTCTTCATCCTACTACTACTTAATCCTCCTCCTCCTCCTCCTCCTCCTTCTTCTTCTTCTTCTTCTTCTTCTTCTTCTTCTTCTTCTTCTTCTTCCTCTTCTCTTCATCATCAACTTCACTTTACAGATGATATTTTCAAGAAACAAGTATAACTGCAAGCTTTATTCACTCCTGTTAGCAAGGACTACAAATAAAATACTTCTCAATAAAATCTAACAGTCTACAGCTTTCAATTTTCCTACTATCCACCATTTTCAGCAATTGATTTCTTTTTCATTTTTCATGTCTATGTGTGTGAATCTGCATCTGTGGCTGCAGGTGTGTTGTTACAGGTGTGTGTGTGTGTGTGTGTGTGTGTGTGTGTGTTTGTGTGTGTGTGCATGGAGGACAAATATTGTCAGATTCACTCTTGATCATTCTTCCACCTATTCATTCACCTGCAAGTTGCCCCAAACAAACCCCCCAGTTCACAAATATGGCTTCTCTTGCTTGCTAGCTTGCTCTAAGGTCCAATGCCATCCCCAGCATCCGAGGCTGGATTACAGGAGGGCCATGTCACTGCTTGGCACTTAACATGTATTTCTAGAGCTCTAAATTTGGTTCCTACCCTTGAGTAGCAAGTACTTGAACCTCTAAGACTTCTCCTGAGTCCATAAACCGTTCACTTATTATAGATGCTGGATTTTTCTCAGCTTCTCAAAGTTAGTGAATATTGGGGCTAGAGAGATGGCCGAGCAGTTAAGAGCACCAACTGTGCTTCCAGAGGACCCGGGTTCGATCCCCAGCACCCACATGGTGGCTGAGAACCTTTTTTAACTCCAATTCCAGGGGAATCTGACACCCTCTTCTGACCTCTGCGGCATTGCACGACACGGGTGTACATACCTACATGCAGAGAGTACATTCATACACATAAAAAAATTAAAGAAAAAAAGTTAGTGAATATTAATATGTATCTTATTTTCACTGAGACATTCAAGTGATGACCAAATTAAACATTACTTCCGCAAACACACTCTAATTTAAACTGTAAAAACTTCTGCTCATTATTATAGATGTTTTGCTATCATTAAAAGTAATGACTTTAAGCCAGTCATGGTGGCACGCACCTTTAATCCCAGCATTTGGAAGGCAGAGGCAGGCTGATCTTTGTGAGTTCAAGGCCAGCCTGGTCTACATAGTGAGTTCCAGGACAGCTGGAGCTACACGGAGACCCTGTCTCAAAAAAAAAAAAAAGTTAACGTTTCTAAAATAATTAACTTCCTAGAATAG
>VZQC01000139.1:436124-563312 GCA_009823505.1 Rhizomys pruinosus | reverse complement strand
TGTTTGTTTGTTTGTTTGTTTGCCTCTGTGTGTGTGTGCATGGACCAATGCCACTTGTGGGATTCTGTCTCTCCATCCACTATGTGGGTCCTGGGGATCAAACTCAGGCTATCTGGCTTGATAGCAAATATTCTTATCTGCTGAGCCACCTCACAGGCCTTGAGCCCACATTTTTGAATAACTAATATAGTAAGCTGATGAACAACTTAACCCAAGAAATTCAAGAAATTTAACATATATCACTGGAAACACATTAATTTAAATGTGGATGCTTGTATATTAAGTGTTCTTGTTAATAATCTGTCCAGACATCATAAAATTATAATCTTGTGATTTGCAAATGAAATTAAACATAATTATGAATTTTGCATTATGAAAACAAATATTCTTAAACTTTTCCAGGAATTTGCATCAGGACACCACTAAAATATTTACCTCTTAGTGGAAATGGTTACTTGGTATTCATAAATACCAGTGAGAAGACAGGAAAAAAATATTAAGTGGTCTAGAAGTTGAAAAGTTCTGCCCCCTTATACTTATAGACAAGTGTACTTCTCACTTACAAAATAGTTTCTACTTACAACAGATTAAGACTATTACAAGATTCCATAACTTGTCAAATGCAAAGAATAAGTGATTATGAGGTTTCAAGAACTAAGTGACAGTAAAAGGGAGCTTCTTTGCTGGTGAAAGCTGAGGGGTGCACTAGTATTCTCTCCACCCCCCATTCTGCTATGTCCCATGAGCCTTAGGTGTACAGATTCCACTGAAGATAGGGGTGGATATCTCTCAGACACATAATATCTGTGTGTGACCAGTTGTGGAACTCTGAGTGGTGTATGGTCCACTTATCTGTAAATAAAAGGATCCATATTTAGCATATGGAAAGAAATTTCATTTGTCTAGTGATATGACAGAGATAGGGTTTTCTTTCTATGTCCTCTCCAGCCATGTATATTTGTCTACAACTATAGTGCTACCCATGAGTCCCCTCCCATTGAGCATGGTATGACTCCAATTAGACAGATGTTGATTAACGGCTATATAACAGTGCCACTTTTGCACCAAAGACATTTTATCCAGTCAAAATAATTAGAAATATGTGGACAGTAATAGTCTAGTGAGCAAGGTATAAACTACAGCTCCTACATGTCTTTCATACAAGTTGGGAACCGTGTAACAATAGCAAATTTCCATGGTCATGTTATAGTCTCAATATTTTTGAACTGCTGGTTTTCCTTGCATTGCCATCCAAGATGCACATGTAATAATTATGGGCTATGAATGTTTCTCTGGAGAGATGGCTCAGTGGTTAAGAGTGCCGACTGCTCTTTCAGAGGACCAGGGTTCAATTCCCAGCACCCACATGGCAGCTAAGAATTGTTCTTTAACTCCAGTTCCAGGGGAATCTGATGCCCTCTTCTGACCTCCCCAGCATTGCACGACATGGGTGTACCAACCTACATGCAGACAGTGCACTCATACACATAATAAATAAATAAATAAATAAATAAATAAATAAATAAATAAAATAAAAATAAAATTTTATTTATAATTTGTTCCTGCAAAACACACACACACACACACACACACACACACACACACACCCCTAAAGTGCTGAATGGCACACAACAATTAAAAAATAATTTTCAGTATTCAGACCAGAACCCATTACTTGAAAGTGAAAGTGCAATTAAGTATTAATCCATAATAGAACTCAGAATATAATAAGTACTCTGATTTTCAAAGGAATCTGAGTGCATCTGGGAAATATAAATCAATTGAGAAGAACTATGTCTATTGATAAGCTGCTGGAGTGTGTTTTAGAAGTAAGGTAGTAATGTGCTAGACATTCAAGTACTAAGTTTTTGAAGTAAGCACATAAAATGAAGTTCATGTAAAGAAGTACTGCATGAAAAAATAACTTTTCAGATAAGGAGTCGCAGAATTTCTTTTCTTGCTGTTACATAGGGTTAAGAAGTCCCACGGGGTCCAGAGGCCAGCCATCATAGCACCAAAATCAAAGTTTCCTACACATTATGTATACAAAATACTGACTTCATAAAAAGTTCAAAATGGCTATCCCCTTTCTGAGATGAACAAGAAGGTCTGCCATCACAAGAAAAGTTTTCTTTAATATGAACTTAATTCATTCTCCTGACACATAATTAAGTACTAAATGGAAGATATTTTATTTCTCTAATGATACTTTGCTTTAATTAGAGTAAGAAAAGATAACACATTTTTGTAAAATTTAGGAGCAGGACAAGTATACTCAACACAATGCACATTTTGTCTTGTTTTCTACTGGGATTTTAAAGGCAACTTCAAGGCACAACCTGTTTTATTACTTGTTATAATAAAATGTTTAAAGAATAATTATGTAGCTCTTGACTTCCTGTGCTCATTGCGAGAAGTGACCCTCGGCTTGCTGCTCCAGCTCCAGCCGCCATGCCTCCCGCCACAATGGACTCTAATTCCCTGGAACCGTCAATTGTAAGCTCAAATAAACTCTTCCTTTTATAAGTTCCTTTGGTCATGGTGTTTTATCACAACAACAGAAAAGTGACTAACACAACTATTAAATTAGGAATCTGTAAAATGTATTCCTCATGTTATATCTAACTTAAGGAAAATATTGACACATTAATTTAGAGTTCCAGAGATTAATAAAGGCAAGAAATGTGATTACAGTAGTCAGCAGCACATAGCAGATACTCTTTAAAACATGAAACTAGTTGAACTATCAAGACAATGAGTGTAGGCAGAAGGTCGAAGTCAATGGGCTTTGGGGCCCTTCAACATTTACAGGCTAGAGTGGAGAGGGGAAATGGTAACTAAGACTGAGAAGGACTAGGCAGAAGGCAGAGGAGCACAGACTAGAGGTGCTTTCTTAAAAGCCAAGTGAATTATGAGGTCAAAACAGGAAGGAACACAACTGATCAGATGTGTTGGATATGTCAAGAGAGAGAAATGCAGATAAAAACCATATTAAGATTCCATCCTACTCCAGCCAGACTGGCTAAGATGAAGAGAACAAAGGACACCAGATGCTGGCGAGGAGAAGAAGAAAGGGGAGCACTCATTCACTGCTGGAGGGAATGAAAACTAGTGCAGCCACTATGGAAGGCAGTGTGGAGAACTCTCAACTAAAAATGAAGCTACCACATGACCCAGTTATGCCACTTATTGGCATATGCCCAAAGGACTCAGCATACTCTCGAGAGACCTGCACATCCATTTTTGTTGCTGCTGTCTTCACAAGAGCTACACAATGGAAACAATCTAAATGCCCCTCAGCTGATGAACTGATAAAGAAAATGTGGTCCATCTACATGACAGAGTGCTAATCAGCAGTAAGAAGAGATGAAATTATGAAACTCACAGACAAGGTCTCATCGTGGAACAAGAGAAATGGATGGTGGGCTGGCCCTGGACTGAGAACTTCTGGAGACTGATTACTGCTGGGTGATGAAGAACATGCCTTACTTAAGATTTCTAGATGTGCTGACTAGACTCCAGTGGATGTATTTGCACAGAAGGATGTCTGGGTACAGAAGCTTGTTTGAGTAGGACTTAACATGGATGGCACATTGCATGAAATCCCGATGGGGAGTTGGGGGCATGGAGAGGGGTATCTAAATTTGATTAGGAAATGTACAAATGCTCAATAAAAACTTAAAAAGAAAAAAAAGAATAATTATGTAGAATGGATATTCTAGTCATAAATACTTTGCCACCGTGGCTTCTATCCCAAATATGAAAGCACAGAACTCTACCACTAGCTCAGAATCTATTGGCAATTCACATGGAAATGAAGCATTAAGGTTGTGACTCCTGGAAGCTTGAAGAGGTTCCAGTGAGTGCCTCCAGAGTATTTGGGGAGAATAAATTGGACTCTGTGAGTTAGATAAATAGAAAACATGCATTTGGGAAGGATAGAGACCACATGGTATATCTGAGAGCAGATGAGAGAGGCCTTGAATATGGTGAAAATATATTGTATGTAATTCTAGAACTGTTAATAAAAATATTTAAAATATCAAAGATCTAAAATGCCCGATGGAAAAAATTAAAATGACAGCCATAAAAGTATAATTTCTGTATCTTTAATGCATTGTGACTTTAGATAAATGATATTTTCATGACCTTTTCCTGAAGTGACATTAATATTCAGTATGTTAGAAATTGTCAAGGAGAATGTCAAAATATTATGTAAAATCTATCATTATAAATGGACTTAAAATAAAGGTTCTTGGCTGTGCATATATTGATAATAACAAAGATTAGTCAGCTCCCTTCATACTTTTCCTTCATATATATTATTGTGGTAAAATTAATAGTTTGAATCAAAGTTGAACATTGAAATGGAAGTATACTCAATTTGCATCGTGAAATGTAATGTCCATCTCTCTCTCTCTCTCTCTCTCTCTCTCTCTCTCTGTCTCATTTGTGTATGAGAGAGAGAGAGAGAGAGAGAGAGAGAGAGAGAGAGAGAGAGAGAGAAAAGGCTTCAGTTTAGGGCTGGAGAGATGGCATAGTGGTTAAGAGCTCTGACCGCTCTTACAGAGGACCCAGGTTCGATTCCCAGCACCCACATGGCAGCGAAGAACCGTTTTAACTCCAGTTCCAGGGGAATCCGACACCCTCTTCTGAACTCCGCAGCATTGCACAACACGAGTGCACAGATCTACATGCAGACAGTACATTCATACACATAAATAAATAAATAAAATAAAATAAAAAGGCTTCAGTTTAGTCCTGGAGTTTCCTTAGCATGTTGAGAGGGATTACAAAGTGTTCAGAATTATTTTGATTTCCCAGAATAGGCCCTTCCAAATGATATACCTAGGCTTTCAAATTCTCCTCATATTATGAAATGGGAGAAATACTGAAAAGATAAGGGCGTTACAGAATTGATATTTCAAGAAGGAAATCCAACATAAAATACAATAAAATGATATGACTCAAAAAAGGCTACTAGAGGTTTGAGAGACGGCCCAGTACTTAGGAGTGCTTGTCGCTTCTTGGAAAGGAGCCAAGTTCTATTCCCATCACCCAGAGTGCTCAGCCCACAGCAGTTGAAACTCCAGTTCCCGAGGAACACACTCTTGCTTCTGGACTCTGTGGACACATCCAGACACAATACACACACATGCACACTCACACACATACACACATATACACACATTTCCTTCAAAAATATTATTGCAGTAAAATTCATATTTTGGATAAAAATTGAGCACTGGAATAAATGTGTGCTTAGTTTATACTATAAATGATTTTAGCAAAAAAAATATTGGTCCTTTTTAAGCACTGAATAATTTGTGAATTGTTTATATAGTTTACTCAAGCAATACTGTCATGTGTGTAAGATAATATACCAAGGAATTGACTAAGTAAGAGGCACACTGAAATTTCTTTTTTTTTTTTTTTTTGGTCTTTTCAAGACAGGGTCTCCCTGTAGCCCCAGCTGTTTTAAATTGCAATGTTATACACACTTCTTTAGATAAATTCATCAGTGCAACATTTATAAAGGAAGTCCTATATGTCAGGAATTGTGTCCAGAGGACAGATATGCATTACACTAAGTGAATAAGTGAAGTAACACAAAGGCAGAAAACAAGTGATGCATGATCTCCCTTGTCTGTGCATTGCAGCCACAATCATCTATAAGTGAGTATACATCCTGATGAAATACCAGGAGCCAAGGAAATGGAAAGGATACACAGAAGTAAAGGAAAAGAAAGAACCCGAAAGAGGGGGACAGTACAGAACAAATATTACTGGGGGTGGGGAAAGTGGAGGGGTTGGGCTGGTAAGAGAGGAGAGAGGGCCATACAGAGGGGTGTGGTGGAGGTGAAGGGACTCAGAAAAGGGGGAGGGTGGTGGGAAATGGGTGTACTAGGGCAGGAGAAGGAAGAGGGAACTGGGAAGAGAAGAAGAAAGAGTAGAGATGACTGGATCTTGGGCAGCTCCAGAACCCAGAGGGTAATGTGATGGCCCCGAGACCCCATTAGAAAGACACACACACTGTTGGAACATTCGTGCACAGAACATACGTGGGGACTAAATGGCAAGGAACACAGTGCCAAACAGAAGAAGACAAAAGACACCTCCCTTTGAGTGGTTGGTGAGAGTGAGCCAAGAGACTCTCAAATTAATACAGGCTATGTTGCTAAAGTTCTTGTTTATCTCCCAGAACAAGAAAATAAGACCCTCCTAATCCTGACAGGATATACTTCAAAAACAGTACTTGGAGTAATGGATCAGGAACTAACCTGGAAGCCTTCTACCTGAAGCTTAGTGCTCATAGTGTTAGATAATATGTACCCTGCTTAGGGAGAAAATCAATCAATGATACAACCTGTCCCTAAAGCCTAATAGCCATAGTGACTTGCATGGAAAACTACCTCTATTGGTGCATTAGTGGCACTGTTAACTGGGAGGTAATCAACGGCTATCTAATTTAACTTGTAACTCTCTCAATGGGATTGAACTCATGAGTGGCAATGTAAATTCAGCCAAATACACATGGAGAGGACATGTGTCCTAGAGAAAACACTATCTTTCTCATACCTCTAGACACATGAAATTTTTTTACCAAATGCTAAATATGGAGTCTTACATTTATAGACAGGCATATCATACACCACACATCAAAGAAGCTCCTCTGTGCAGCATATGGAGGCTACTGCAAAACCCCACAACTGGTCAGACATACAAAATATACATCAGAAAGATGCTCAATTCTAGCAGACATACAAATAGTTGAACCTATATGCCTAAGATCCACGGCTCAGGGATCATTGTGGAAGAGGGGGAAGAAAGATTGTAAGAGCCAAAGGTGGTTCATGAACACAGGGAAGAGGCTCTCAGACCACTGGAAGTTTACACATGTGAGCTTGTGGCGATGAGGGCACCAGGCACTGGACCCATGCCAACTCAGACAAGGCCCCAGTGTGGAGCATGGCAAATGACAGGTAGTCTGACCCTGGACTGAGAACTACTGGAGACTGATTACTAAAGGCTAAGTAAGGGTGAGTATGCCTTACTTAAGATTTCTAGGTGTGATGACTAGATGTCAATGGATGAATTTGCACAGGACACATGGTTTCAAAAGCTTGACTGGATATGACTTAACATGGATGGTGTAATGCATGAGTTCTGATGGTGGCTGGAGGTATGGAGTGGTCCCTAAATTTGATTAGGAACCATTGTATGAAATGTACAAATGCTCAATAAAAACATTTTAAAAGAACATCTTTTAAAGTCTAATGTTCTGATATCCCAAAGATGTTGCTAGCCATCGAGGTCAAAATATCTGCTTAAGTTTTAACAAAAAATGGCATCTATCTACATTAAAAACAAAAGCAAATTGAATTTGGTAGGGGACTAAATATATAAAAATGTTAAATTACACAAGTCTATAAAGGTACACCATACAACATTTCAGAGAAGTTAGGGAACTGGAAATACAAAGACGTCAGTCCCAGAGATCTGCAGAATGGAAGACTGAAACACTGTCAACAAAAATTTAGAAAGAGATTTTAGACAACACCAAATCAGAAGTAGCAGTCATAGGAATGCACCTCCTTAAGGAGACTCTGTACAGAAGATATGACTTGTGTAACTGTAAAGTTAAATCAATGAAGAAAATAAGGGGTAGACATGCGATGGTCTGTAAAAATAAAATCTTAGAATCAGGACACATACCAATCCTGTTACTATTCAGACCAAGAACTTGAATTACATAAATTGAATTTTGGGACATCCATATAATCCAGTGCTTTCAAATAACAAAACTAATCTAATTGCTTAGGAAATACTTTATTCTTTATTATTAGAGCTATTATTTAACTTCCAGGAAACTGAGCTCTTTCTATTGCAGAAAACAGAACACGATAACCTAAAGTGATGTAATATAGAAGATATTTTAATTGATGGTTATGATTGGTCCTGTATAAGTGAAAAATGAAAAAATGAACTTCGTTCAGAAAAACACACTTTATCATTGGACTTTTGGTAGGTAAACTAGGCTGAAATGATAGACCCATACTGAAGGACATGTGGGGATACAAATTAGACTCTATAGACCTTATTACATTAAATTGAGCCATGGCAATAAGAAGAGGTTCTGTCAGGAAATGAGTTTTAAATACAATGAAGCATGCTGTATGAAAATAACAAATATTTAATAAAAAGAAAAGAGCACATGTTTTTTGTATTCCGACAAATTTTATTATTATATAAACAGACAAGTTCATAAAAATGAACAAACCATAGAAACTTGTAAGATAGAATAAGAAAATCTTAGTAAAGATAAATTTAGAGTTTAATTTTCCAAACAAGAAGCTACTAACTTTAAAAGCCCATGAGTGGATGTGAACACTAGAGAATTTTACCAGATATTTGCATAAGATGAATAAATCTGCTGAATATTACCTCCAATAAGCACATAATTAAAATGTTAAAGAAAATACTAGCAACATAGATAGAGTAGCTCATAAAAAGATTGCATATTATGACAAAAAGAAATATATTCAATAATGCAATTTGATTTAACTAGTGAGAATTAGCGAAGTTAATATGCCATGATATTTGAATAAAGTTAAGAAAAATAAAAATAGCCTGAATAGCGACTACAATATTCATGATAGTCTAGGTGGTCATAGAATTATCACTGCTGGGTGATGGAGAGTTGGTCTTTAAGGAAGTGAATCTAGGCAGACTCTCATGGATGAACTCACACCAAGAGACATCGGGACACACAAACTTTACTTGATAGGCCCTAACATATATGCCAGAGAACATGAAATCTTGTGGGAGGGGTATGGGGCTGCAGATAGGTGAGGGGTTTTTAAATTTGATTAAAATGTATTGTATGAAGTGCACAAAAATTAATACTTGCTTTCTAAAAAATTATCAATTCTTAGAGAATTTAGTAACATCTATTATGATCATATTTCAACCACCTTCCCCATGTCCACCTCCACCTAAAATGCTCCCCCTCCTGATTTCATGACCTCTATTATTACTTTCATTTCTTTTTTAATATAATGCTTTTATTGATGTTTTGTGTATTTCAGGCATCATTTTTCAGTTCAATTTAGACATATTCCCATTTTCCTTCCTCCCACCCCACCCAAATCATGCATTCTGCCATAAATGTCCTGCATCTTTCTCTCAGTCGTTTTTTTATGTTTCGGAGTTCACATTTTCCTTCTTTCATTTTATATTACTCTGAAATATGAATACATACCTTCTACCCATATACAGTAATTACAGGGTCTGAAAATAAGTGGTGAGTCGATTCTAGAACCTGTTAAGAGATTTATGTTGTAACAACATAGTTGCTTTCAGATAAGAAGAAATATAACAATAATGTTGTTCAGCTTGCCTTTTGTCTGGGGATTTTGTGTTAGCATCCACAAATGAGGGAGACCATTCGTGGCTTCTTTTTCTGGGACTGTGTTACTTCACTTAGCATAATGGCTTCAAGTTTCATCCATTTACCTGCAAAGTTCAAATCTTTCTTTACCACTGAATAGAACTTCATTGTGTAGATGTACCACATTTTTGTCATCCACTCCTCTGTTGAGGGGCAATTGAGTTGGTTCTAACTCTTCACTATTGTGAAGAGAGCTGCAATAAACATGGATGTGCATGTATCTTTGCCGTAAGATGAGTCTTTTGGGGGTATACCCAGGAGTGGTATGACTGGGTCAAGAGGTAGGGTCATTTTGAGTCTTTTAAGGGTTCTCCACACTGCTTTCCATAATCGTTGTACAAGTTTACATTCTCACTAGCAGTGGATGAGTGTTCCCCTTTCCCCACAACCTCTCCAGCATTTGGTCTTTTGTTGATCTTAGCCAGTAGTATCAGAGTGAGATGATAGCTGAGACTGGTTTTAATTTGCATTTCCTTAATTATTAATGATGTTGAACACTTTTTAAGATGTTTCTTAGCCATCTTTATTCCTCACTGGTGAAGTCTCTGTTCAGCTCTTTACTCCATCTTTTGAGTAGATCATTTGTTTTCTTACCTCTTTGTTTTTTTAGTAGTCTATATATTCTGGATGTTAATGCTCTGTCAGATGTATCACGGGGTGAAGATTTCCTCCCACTCTGTGGGTTTTCTCTTCACTTCCTTGATTGCTTCTTTCACTGCCCAGAAGCTTTTGAGTTTGATGAGGTCCCATTTGTCGACTGTTGACCTTATTTCCTGTACAGCTGCTGTCTGATTTAGAAAGTCTTTTCCTATTCCTATGTCTTGTAGGTTGTTACCAACTTTTTCTCCTATCACCTTCAGGGTTTTGGGTATCACACTGAGATCATTTGTAATTGATTTTTGTACAGGGTGAGAGGAAGGGGTTTAATTTTGTCCTTCTACAAATGGTGATCCAGTTTTGCTAGCACTGTTTGCTGAAGATGCTATCCTTCCTCCATTCATTTCTTAAAGGACTATCAAGTCTTATTTCTGTCCTCTACCCCTTGGAGTCTGTCCAACCTACCAGGCATTGCACCCTTAAAGAAAAGTGATTCTCATATCACAGCAGCACTCAGTTGCCGATAGATTATCAGCAAGGGCTGGGGCTTCTTGCCCATATCCTTGAAACATGCTAGGATTTTGTCTGACTTGAGCATACACATGTCTTATACATGCTATCACATGCACTCTTGATTCATATGTGCAACTACCATATGCAATACAGACAATGTAAACTGCTTGTATTGATCTACTATTTCTGGCTCTTAAAAATCTTTCTTCTTCCATTTCTGTAAAGATCCCTGAAGTTTGGGGGAGCAAGTATGATACAGGTGTTCCACTTCAGACTAAGCACTCTCCAGTTCCTTATTTGCTGCATGTTGACTAATCTGCAAGAAGGCTTCTCTTTATGTCCATTTAGTAGAATAGGAGCGACAGGTTCTCCCCTATGTCCTGGGACCTGTTTGGCCACAGGGTTCTGGCCTTGATATGAATGTCAGGTATGAGATCCATCATGTGGAGTGGACTTTAAATTCAATCAGAAGGTGATTGGTTGCTTCCCCAACATTTGTGCTATTTTTGCACCAGTGTACATGTCTTGCCATTCCAGTAATTAACCAAGCATCTTCTGATTGGATTTAAGATCCATTTCCCAAAGAAAAACCAATACCTAACACTGTTATCAGGCCTGAGATCCTGTGGCTAGACTGTCACAGGCCATAGAGGAGAACTTCCAATGTTCTGATGAGTGGGCATAATATTAAACCAACTCCTAAAGACTTATTAGCATACCCAGAGATTAGTGCACCTCTCAGCTTTCATCAGACAAACTTCTTGAAGCAAATGGCAATAAAGAGAAAAGGTAGCAAATAAGAGACAGGGGAATTTTCAACTCTAAATAGACACCAATAACATACCATCTCCTACCAAGGTACAGAGATCATAATGGAAGAATGGACAAAAAGAATATAAGAGCCAGAGTGATAGATTAGTACAAGGAAATCATGTTATCTGCACACCAAAGGATGGTTGCACATATGAACCCACAGTTCTTGTGACAGCATGACTTGTGCAAGCCCATGTCGGCATGGTTGGAGGGAGATGAACAAGAAGCCCCAGCATTGGATGAGAATCTACTGGAAACTGATAGGTCCTAGGAGAGGGATAGACTATCTTCTTAAGGTGTGTGTATGTGTGTGTGTGTGTGTGTGTGAGAGAGAGAGAGAGAGAGAGAGAGGTATGCATGGTAGATTGACCACACTCCAAGTAGAGACCTACACCCAAGAACATTTATGGAAGTGAATTAGACTTGATTAGCCTTTTTAAAAAACAAAACTAATAATAGAGGATGTGAAGT
This sequence comes from Rhizomys pruinosus, assembly GCA_009823505.1. Classification (NCBI taxonomy): domain Eukaryota; kingdom Metazoa; phylum Chordata; class Mammalia; order Rodentia; family Spalacidae; genus Rhizomys; species Rhizomys pruinosus. Next base: position 551,467 of record VZQC01000139.1, on the reverse strand, counting down.
TGGGGTGAATAGTATGAATGGGGTGGCAAAGGGGGTCTGAATATGATCAAAATATATTGTACGATATTCTCAAAGACTCAATAAAATTTTAAACTCTTTCCTAACACTTTGTGATATTTTCACAACATCCAATGATGTTATGTCAAATGTAAATTTTATGGTGAAATATAATTTGAAATAAAGTAAGAATAAATTTGTACTTATGCATATGGTGTTACTTTGAAATATTTTAAAGCAATAAAATAAAATTATATTACTTATAAAGTATTAACCCTTTCACAAACTATCAGATGATTTCATCAAATATATTAATATTTCAAGGACCAGATGAAATTTCCTCTGGGTGATCTTTATTTCCCTATGTTTAATTTTATTCTTGTCAGGAAATAAACTATTCTTATGTATATTACACTATTATATAAAATTTGAGTTCATGTATACTAATGTATAATGACAATAGATCTGTATGAAGAAGAAAGGGAGTGAGGAAAGAAGGCACAAGAACAAAAGGGTTTTATACATTTTTTTAATTTGTGTGTGTTTCATACTCAACAACTTAATCACCTTTGTACCCCTTCCCCATCTATCATACTCCCATAGTCCATCCCCCACAATGATTTTCATGAATTCTGCCTTCTATGTTAAGGCCTGTCAAGTGAAGTTAGTGTCCCCAGATGTCCCTCAGTGCAAGTTTATCCACTGAGTTATAGTCAGCCTATCTAGAGCCACTACCTTAAAGAAGATTGGCTCTGAGTTCCACAACTGGTCACACACAGAGATTAAGTGTCTGTGAAATGCCCAACTCTAAGTGATACATCTACAATGGAACCTCTATACCTAAGATCTAGGGAACATAGTGGAACAAGGAGTGGAAAGGATACTAAAACATGTCTGAATTCTCATCATCAAAGCCCCTCATGCAACAGAGGGCAAGGAACTCAGGGACAATTGCTGAAGAGAGGGCAGAAAGTTTGTGAGAGGAGGTGTACGATAATGTGGAAATCCTCTTACATGCTCCTGGGATCTTTCTCATATGAATTACAACAATGTTGGCCATCATGCATAAGATCCACGCAAACTCAAGCAAACCAAAACCCAGCATGGAACTGTGGAAATGGGCAACACTCCCCAATTTCAGCTAAAGAGCTACTGGGCAGCTGATTACTGCTGGGTGAAGAAGAGCTTATTTTCTTTAAGGGAGTTGACTATTATTTCCTAACTGAAGGGAACTGTGTTGTGTTGGACTTGACAAATATTTTAAGCCAGCACTATTTTTTTAATCACCACCCCACTTTCCTCTGCCCTGAACATCCTTACAAGCAGTAGGTGGCTCTGTTGAGCTACTCTATGTATGGTCCCAATGTCTGAATGCCTAGTTTTGAGCTACCACTTGTAGACAGCAGAACCCTGGAGCAACATGGGAAGAAAGGCCAGCTAACTGAAGAACAACGAGGACATCATATTGCCTTCAAAGGGTTCTAACGTAAATCCTGTTTTCTCAGATATACTAGAAATATAGAAATTTATAGACTATTTTTGTTATTGTGTGTGCATGTGCTTGTGCAATTGTGTGCATGCGTACATGCAGATGCTTAGGCTTGTGTGTGTGTGTGTGTGTGTATGCACATGCGGAGGCCATAAGTGGGTGGCATGTGTCTTCCTCAATTTCTCTCAAACTTATTTACTTTTTAGACTTATTTATTTTTATTTTTATTTTTATTTTTGTCTGAAGCTTTGTCTGTATATGTATGTTTCTATAGTATGCACAGGCCAGAAGAAGAAACTAGACCGAATGGAATTGGAGTTAAATTGGAGTTACTGACAGTTATAAACCAACATGTACCTGATGGGAACCTAGCCCATGTCTTCTGCAAGAGCAGCTAGTGCTCTTAATTGCTGAATCATCTCTCCCTTCATGCTGCATTGTTTTAGGATGTAGGACTGTCGCTGAAGCTGGAGTCCCCCTATTTGGTTTGGTGGCTGGCCAATGAGCTCCAGGGTTCTTATTTCCTCCTCCCTGGCACTGGGATTATAACTTCCTGCTCCTGTGACTTTTTTTAATCTTAGTGCTGGGATTCTAGGCTCAGGTCCTCATGTTTTCAGGCCAAGCCCTGGCTGACTCATCTCACCAGCCCCCTGCCTGTCTTTTCTCCTAAACCAGCCAGGCATGGCAGTGCACTCCTTTAATCCTAGCCCTGGGGAAGCAGAGCCAGGCAGATCTCTGTGAGTTCAAGGCCATTCTGATCTACAGAGTGAGCTCCAAGCCAGCTAGGATTAAAGGGAGACCCTGTCTCAAAAACACCAAAAAAAAAAAAAAAAAAAAAAAAAAAAAAAAAAAAAAAAAAAAAAAAAAAAAAAAAAAAAAAAAAAGAAAAGAAAAGAAAAGAAAAAAAAGAAATACAGCTTGCCTAGTTTTCAGTTTTCCTAACTGGAGCTCTGTGTGTTTGGTGCATTTAGGCTTTTCTTGAAGATAAAGAGCTGGAAAAGCTTTAGCATTTTCACTGAGATGCTTGTCCATGATAAATTGTTTTGCTGTCTTATGCTTCACTGTGATAAGAACATGGAAGTAAATGATTTTTAGTCACAATATTAAAATAGTATTAACAAGTCAGATGAGTCTCTTTGCTCTTTGTGTGGTAATTTCTATTCAGAACTTTAAACTCCAGCCAGGTTGTACTGAAATTAAGTGATTTTAGGTTTGGGGAATATTAGAAGTGATGTTAGGTGTAATTGTTAGAAAGTTATTTCATGTTTTTTCTACTCAGGTAGATCATTTTTTTCTTCTGTTACGTCTTTATTTTTTTCATTTTTTAACAATAAGTAATAATTTATGAGTACAAGCAACCTTCATGTAAAACCAATTTGCAAGCAGTTGTGCCCAAACCCACACACCCCAAGGGTCCCACGCTCTAGCAGGGGGTGGGCTTGTATGTATAATCAAGTTGATCAAATAAGTGTCCAGTCTATATTGCTGTAGTTTCACCCATTCACCCCAATCACAGCCCTTACATTCTACCATGCCCCCTCTTCTGCAGAGTCGTTCCTCTGGCTTAGAAAGGGGGCACAGGTATGAGAAGCAAAACAGTTCTACTTTCTCTGGAGCATGTCATTTTGGGCTCTGGTAAATTCTGGCTGCTTTCCTTTGTGGGCTGACAGTTTGTCCAGAATACCTTTCATCCTCTAATGAAGCACGCAATTAGATATATAGGTATTTAAACTGTACTAATTGTTATGGTAGGTTACTTTGGTATATAGACACAGAAGTTTGGATGGTATATTTCCATGAATTAGCTTTTATGTAAAAGATGACAGTCTTACTGTGGCTTATAACATCTCCTAACCACTAGAATATTTTTAGTACACCCCTCCCTAATCAAGAATGGTTGCTGATGCTCCAAAGTTACTTCAGAGCAAAGCAGAGTAAATATACTTCATATGAAGTCATTGCTACATCACCTACTAGGGTAAGGAGGACCAGTTTTCAATAATTTTAATTTTGTCTGCTGGAACTGAGTGGAGTACTGAACAAAGTCTATTACTTCTATACACAAAGAAAACATCTTAGAAAGAAAAGTAAGCTAGCAACGTGACTTTGATCTTACCGACAAAGATGGGCCTGTGTTTTAAGAATAGGTTACATAAAAATAAATTAAAATGACAAGAATATTTCTTTCTTAATTTTAAGTTCATACTATTTCCAGTCTTTCCATGGTAAGTCAATTATAAAATGTTTGCCAGGGTTCAGAGATACCAAAGTTGGTAAAATGGAAAGGGCTTGCCAGGTAAGCATCCAGATAAAACTCAGCTAGGTAATGTGCATCTATAGTCCTAGTGTTAGTGAGGCAAGGACATGTTGTCCTTGTGTGTGCTGACCAGCTAGTGTGGCCAAATTGGGAAGTTCCAGTTTCTGTGGAAGACTCAGTCTCAAATGATGCAAAAAGCAACTGAGGAAAAGATATGCACCAGAGTAGGCCTTTGGCTTCAACATACATCCAAACATACATGATCATGTACCCTATTGACAAATGAGCACACAGATTCCTACATATGCACAAATAAGTAAGTAAATAAATAAAATTTGCTATATTTTTCTCCACTTTGCTACTTTGCAAGAGAAAATTTTCCCAAAATTAATAGTCCTTTTTGTACAGTTGCCAAAGCTATCAAAAGCTTTGAATAGAAACCTTGTTAGTAACTTGTATGCAATTAAAGCATCTTTTACCTGCTGTAACATAACAAAAACAAATTCACCTACTGTGACCGCAATGCCTCCAGTCCTGATATCTCCCATCAAGAGAAGTGTGACATTCTTCAATAAAACATGTGATAAAGGAAGTCTCTTATTTATTGGTTTTGTTATTACTGCCTGTATTCAGTGTTGAGCACTGAACAAAGGCCTTTGCACACATCAGAAAAGCACTCTCCTGCTAAGCCACATCCCCTGTTCAAGACCTGCTCTCCTAAGGTTCATGTATATGGGCACATATATTCTTCTTTAAAAGATTTATGTTTTGCTTATTTATGTATTTATTTTTGTATCTCTGTGAGTGCATGTGCATTTGTGTGGGCAGTGCATACAGAAGCCAGAAGAGTGCACAAGATTCTTTAAAGATGTTGCAGGTATTTGTGGGATTCTGGGATTGTTACATAGAACCTGGGATCAAACTCTCATCTTCATGATAGTGCTGCAAGGGCTCATAACCGCTGAGCCATTGTTCCAGCCTCAATATAGATCAAATATATCAAATATATTCAAGACAAATATTCTTAGTGATAACCTTCAAATTTATACCTGTAATTAAAATTATATATAGAATTATTCATGTTCAATGATGTGATCATGTCCATGGGATTTTATGAACCCATTGGTGTATCCAGATCTCTTTCACATTAAAGCCTACAATATAAAAGATCATATTTAGAGAATGTATTAGAATTCTACCACATGGTCAGACACCATTGTCATCTAGAGTGATATTCTGAAGTAAGGCCAATTGTATTTTAGAGAATTTGATGAAACAATTCCAATTTTTATAGGACACACTCTATATTCAATAAATACTGTGGACTTCAAAGTCTTATATATATGCATGCTATTATGTGTTTTATGCTTTATGTCGTCAAGTAATTTACAGCTTTGTAAAGTGTATGTGCTGACCGACTTACTAGAATGCTAAGATAAGCCTCTGTTCCTATATGAAAAGGTCTTTATGTCTGGACTGTGAGAACATCTGATTGATGGTTCACTGTAAATTAAAATTTATTAGGTAGAAACAAATCAAGAAATCAGAAAATCATATGACTCGATAAAAGTAAATTTATCTCTCCATGGCACATCCCTGGGGCTGGGGTTTCTGTGAGATAAACTATGTCTGATGGGAGAGTGTCAGCATTTATATTTTTTCTATCCTTTTTTTCATTCTTTTTATTTTTGTATATGTATGAATGTACTGTCTGCATGTAGGTTTTTGCACCCCGTGTCGTGCAATGCCACTAAGGTCAGAAGAGGGTGTCGGATTTCCCTGGAACTGGAGTTAAAGACAGTTCTCAGCCGCTTTTTTTAATAAGACTTGATTTACTCAGGAATCAAGGCCAGCAATTAACAAATGGGACCTCATTAAATCAAAGTGCTTCTGTATAGCAAAAGAAACAATCAAGTAAAGAGGAAGCCCACAGAATGGTAGAGGATCTTTGCCAGCTATATATCTGATTGAGGATTAATATCTCGATATACAAAGAACTCAAAAAATAATCAAGGAAACAAATGACCCAATTAAAAATGGTTTACGTATCTGAACAGATAGTTCTTAAATAAACACAAATGACTAAGAAACACCTTAAAAGTATTCCCACATCCTTATCGTTTAGGGAAATGAAAATTTCTTTAAAGTTTTATCTTATCCCACTCAGAATGGCTTTCAAGAAAGCAACAGACAATAAATGGCAAGGATAGAAAGAAAGAGGAACTTTCATTCACTGTGGTTGGGTTGCAAACAGGTGGAGCCACTATGGAAACCAGTTTGAGAAATAGATCTACCCAGTTATATCATTGCTTGGCATATAACCACAGGTCTCAATATCCTACTATTCTTATTGATTTTATTTAATTGCATGATTAATTATTTATGAGGAGAAGTCAGTTAGCCCTGAAGCTATTTGAGCAACTAATTAAATAGGTGGTAAAAAATGAGAAGTATTCATGAAGCATAGTCAGTTCTTAGAACAAAAAAAAATCTAGTTAAGAAACAAGATTAAGGGCATGGGAAATGTCTCAGCAGGTCAAAATACTGGTGACATAAGTAAGTCTGACAACCTGAGTTCAATCCCCAGAACCCAGCCAAAAAAGCTAGATGGAGTGTCTCACATCTGTAATCCAGCATGTATACAATGAGCTGAGTCCTGAAGGCAGTCTTCTGAATTCCATATGGCATGTGTTTCATGTGGTATGGAGAGAGAGAGAGAGAGAGAGAGAGAGAGAGAGAGAGATTAAATATCTTAAAATAGTACCATAGGATGGGAGAACTGCTCTAGCCAACTAGTAAGAGACGAATGTTCAGAACATGAGAGATACATAAAAGAGAAAAGAGCTGGTGAATAGTGCTTTAATTATTGCTCTAAAATCTATTTTTATTAGGCTTATACACAAAGATATGTTTCCTTTACATCCTTTCTCTATCTTCCTGAAGAGGATTTAAATTGCATAAATGATTAAGGCAGTGGTTTTACATCCTCCAAAGTTATCAAAATCCTTCTGAAGTACAGCCACAGGAATTGTCCAGGGCAGCAATTCTTCATCAGCCAGCATAAAAGATAAGCATTTCTGACTTCCCAATCTACCATGGACCAATAATTTCAAAAAAATACAATAAAGATAACTTAGGAGAAAAAGATGAAAGTGAAACATGCTTCAATCTCTACTTTATTGTCACTAGAGTCAATGCACGTATAATTACACTTTCAATTTGCAGTACAATTTCTAAGTGACCTCACTTGGATTCTGCCCAGGTTTTCAGAATGGCAAGAGGCAGGCGCTGCACGTCGCTGCACCAGTCCACATATCACATTAGGCAGTAATAGCGTGGAGAGTTTGGAGAGCAGAGCACAAAGAAAAACGAATAATCTGGGCTTTGGGGCTGTTATTCCCAGTGGAGAGGGAGAGATGATGTGTTTTCATTCTTTGTCTCAAAGAAACTCAGCTTGAGATTTGCTTTGAAGTATGTCCCCCTGCTCACAAACCAAATTTAAACTCATTTACCTTCTAGATGGGGACTCACAAGCTGATACTTTAAGCCACTGGCTCTTGAAGAATTTTTATACTTCTAGGGATTTAATTAATGTTTCACTCTTTTTTTTCCTCATCACATAGATTAGAGGCAAGCACTTCTTTCATTTAATTATGGGTACTAGGGATTCTAGATCTCTGGAAGAGAGTCCTATACCCCTGAGATGTGACCTACAGTCTGCAAGCATTGAAAGTCGTGCTTGACTGCTTATAGAGCCAAATTATTCCAATGATTTAAACACAGTGGGTTTTCCAGTGAAGCACTTGAATGGTCCGACAGGGTGGGAAGAGAACACAGAGCTAGTGTTCCCGCAGTTTTCGTGTAAGGGTGTACTTATATAAGTGAGCACAGGTTTCGTAAAATGGTGGTATTATGGTCTGTGACTTGGGGAAATCGCAGACGTGTCCCATAGATTTAGAGAGAGTAGCGAGAGAGAAGAGATAAAGGGAGGGGATGCATAGTATGGGTGCAGAATAGCTGGGAAGTATTTTTAAATAATCCACCCACAGAGAGATATGAGAGAGAGTGGAGAGACCATTGATACACTATGTATTATAAGACGACATTAGTATTAGACAGATTGTATATTATAGACATCTGTAATTATAACTATTATATGTATACATTATATATTATACATTATATAATACATTATCTTCTATACATTATATCTATATATCTATATATATATAATGTGTGTGTAATTATTTAAAAAATGCCATATTGGAAACACTATTATTTGAATATATTTCTTACTTCCTGTTTATATTAATTTGAAAGGCCTCCCAATTTAAGAATATGCCTTTCACAGTTCTAGAATGTGTCCCTATGCTACCAAAAGAGAAAATAGATAATCAACCTTACCCAGCTGTGACTTAGAATAATTACCAATCAGCCTAAGTGATATGAGAATAAACAACTACTTTCTAATTGGACTGCAGGGCCACTTAAATTATGGAGCACAGAACTAGCACTGTTATCATGTCACAGGCAGTAGGGGAGAAACTACTATTATTTTTCTGTTAAATGGACATGTTACTAAATTGATTCCTAATGACTTATTTTTCCACAGATCAGTGCGTTTATCAATACTCACCAGAGAAAATTCTGGAAGCAGATGGTGATTAATACAGAGACCAATAGCCATGAAGTGTGCAGAACATAAGAAACTGGTGATTGCTCAGCTCTCAAGGGGACAGCTATATCATACCTCTCCTGCCATGACTCAGGGATCATTGCAGAAGAGGGAGTGGGAAGATTTTAAGAGCCGAAGTAGTGGATAAATCCAATGAAACTGTCACAAAGCAAGAGTGTTTGTGACAGCATGCACAATATGTGCTCAAGCCCCAAAAACGTCCAGTGTGGAGGGGGGAGGTGGAAAGAAAACCCCAGTCATAGATGAGCATTAACTGATTTTTTTCTTTTTTTAATTTTTAATTTATTTCTGTATGTGTATGAATGTACTGTCTGCATGCAGGTCTGTGCACCCGTGTCGTGCAATGCTGCAGAGGTCAGAAGAGGGTGTCGGATTACCCTGGAACTGGAGTTCTCCTGGAACTGGAGTTTCGGATGGTTCTTGGCCGCCTTGTGGGTGCTGGGGATCGAACCCAGGTCCTCTGTAAGAACGGTCAGAGCTCTTAACGGCTAGGCCATCTCTCCAGCCCCGAGCATCTACTGTTAGTTGATAGATGCTACGATGGGGAAAGTCTGTTTACTTTAGGGTGTGACTCCTGTCAAGTTGATCAGACTTCAAGGGATGGATCCACAATCATGAGAATTTAGGGAACACAAGTCAGACCCCGGAGGCCTCTAATGAAGGAAAATAATAGAGGATCTGAAGTTAAGAGGGGTAGCAAATGGGACATGAAAATAGGAGAGGATGGGTCTGATTATGATCCAAATTCATATGAAATTCTCAAAACTCAATAAAATATTTTAAAAAGAACATTCATGTAGTCAGGTTATACTTTAAATGCTTTTATTTCAATAGTATAAAGAGGAAAATATCTAGTATGGGCTTAGAAATAGATTTAATGCAAATTATCCATCAGAATAAATGGGATCACATGCATTTCACATAATCCTGTGCTGCACACATCTTTTACTCATCAACATTTGAGTATTATTTAACAGGAGCACCACAGAAAAATTTACATTTCAGATCAAAGATAATCTCCTTTTATAAGCTTTACAGACTTATGCATGTTCCTAACTCCTTTTTATTAGGGTAATATTTTTTGTTTCTCCATCAAACTTAATAGCATTTTTGAAAATTTCCTCAAATAATAGAGCAAACAGGAGAAATCGTATTCTATAATAATGCTGTGAATCAATATTAGCTTCATCTATATACTAGAAAGTAAAACACTCCATTAAATTTTAAGGAAGACAAAGTTATATTCTCATCTTAAAATCTGCTTTCTGATATCAGGTTCCGTTTTTGTTGATGGTAATATGGAAAAAGTATTACTTTTATTTCTTGCCTTTTTTTCTAAAAGTCCACAAATTTACCTTTCCAAAGTGAAGAAAAATTTATCTTCAGTGAAAGACACTATAAAGTCAGTTGTTTTCTTAAGTGCCACAAAATTTCCTGACAGGTATGTCTGCAGACACAGAGATGCCAATGGTCACCTGACTCATTTCACAGGAATTCAAGAAGTTCCATTTCCATTTTTTGTTCTTCCTACATTTTATGTGCTGTTTTTTCCACTTTGACAAGGTGAGCCTGCACACTGAGAACAGACCTTGTGGCACACAGGAATTTGGAACTGTCCTCCTGATCTTTCATATTCACAACCTTCTGCAGGAAATCGTCTATCTGTTCTTTGTTCTGAGTCCCTTTGGATGTCCTGAAACCTTACATAATAGTAACCAGCAAGTCTGGAGTCTTTACTATCTGACTTCATTCATCCACAGAAAGTAGTTGCTTTGTAATCAGCCACGGTGCTGTTTGTGACAGTGTTTTATTCCTTTCTACAGAAGAGAAGCCCCATTCTACAGCTACACCATTAATAGATGCTTTATCAATGACCATTGAATTGTTCCATTTAAATATGAAGTTGTAAAAGTCCTATTTACCGGAAATCTTTACAACTCTTAGTAGATATAATCTTTTGACTCTTGATATTTCATTATGATTTTAATTTGCACTTCTTAACTGGTGATAGATATGGATATTTTGTTGTACTTTTTAAACTGCATATCTTATTTCATAAAGTATCCATTTTTTCATTTTACTCATTAGTACTACAATTAATATTTAATTGTAAGATATTTTTATAATCCTTAGGTTTACTTTTCTATGGGATATTTTGCTAATACAGTCTACAAGACAATTTTGTCTTTATTTAATGGTATCATTTAATCCTTTTACATCTCACCCCCCCCCCCACCACCACCCCCACATATAGATATATAATATCTACTATCTACGCTCTCTATATCCTCCATATATGAAGTACTGGGTCCCTTTACTAGGGCTCATGTATACCTGTGTTTAGGGCTGCCCACTTGGGATTAGATAACCTCCCAGGGAGCCAGTTCCTGGAAAACCTTAAACCTCTCAGGAAGCTAGTCTCTGGAGAAATGGATTCTTTCCCTCAGCATTCATTGTTTGCCTGTAGTTCTTTCCCTGAAGTTGGACCCTATGAAATTTCTTCCACTACCTTGGTATGTCAACTGGTTTTGTCATTCTATGCAGATCTTTCTAGACTACCGTACTGTTGGTATCTCATTGGTGCATCTTCCCTATCAGGGAAAATGTGAGTGTTAAGAACAGAACCCAGTTCCTCTGCAAGAGCTGTCAGTGTTCTTAACCACTGAACCATCTTTCCAGCCCCTTCTTAATGTTTTTAATTTCAAGGAGCACATGAAATTTTGCATTATAAAGATCAAGTCAATTCTCAGCCTCACTATTTACAATCACTCCATTTTAAATTCTGTGAGCATCATTTTTATTGATGTTTTATGTATTTCATACATCATTTTTCATTTCTGTTCAGGCATATTTCCCTTTCCCTTCCCCCCACCCACCCCATCCTATCCCAGATCATGTATTCTGTCATAACTGCCCTGCATCTTTCTCTCAGTCTTTTCTTATGCTAGGATTTCACATTTTCCTCTGTTAATTTCATATTATTCTAAAATATGGATACATGCTCTCTACCCATATACAGTAATTACAGAGTCTGAAAATAATTGGTGGGTGGATTCTAGAGCCCATTGAAGATTCAAATTATGACAACATAATTGCTTACAGAAAAACCAGAAATATAACCATACTGTCATTCAGCTTGTCTTTCATCTGGGGGATTTGGTGTCAGCATCCACAAATGAGGGAAACCATTATCTGTCTTTCTTGGACTGTGTCACCTCACTCAGCATAATGGCTTGGAGATCCATCCATTTCCCTGCAAATTTCATAATGCCATCCTTCTTTACCGCCAAATAGTATTCCATTGTGTAGCTGTACCACATTTTTGTCATCCACTCATCTATTGAGGGGCGTATGGGTTGGTTCCAGCTCTTTGCTATTGAGAAGAGAGCTGCAATAAACATGGATGTGCATATATCTTTGTGGTAGGATGAGTCTTTGGGGTATATACCCAGGAGTGGTATGATTGGGTCAGGTGGTAAGCTCATTCCGAGTCTTTTAACGGTTCTCCACACTGCTTTCCATAGTGGCTGTTCACGTTTACATTCCCACCAGCAGTGGATGAGTGTTCCCCTTTCCCCACAACCCCTCCAGCATCTGTTTGTTGTGTTTGTTTTCTTGATCTTAGCTAGCCGCACTGGAGTGAGATGATATCTGAGAGTGGTTTTAATTTGCATTTCCTTAATTATTAATGATGATGAACACTTTTTAAGATGTTTCTCAGCCATCTTTACTTCCTCACTGGTGAGGATTCTGTTCTTCCGTTTCTTTACTCCCTCTTTTGAGTAGGTAATTTGACTTCTTAATTCTTTGATTTTCTCTTTCTTTCTTGTTTTTGAGTAGTTTAGTTTATATAATTTTCTTGACGTTTTAATGGGCTTTGTCGATGTTGTCAACTTGGTCAAGGATTCTTCCCACTCTGTGGAGTTTTCTCTTACCTCCCTTGATTGTTTCTTTTCGCTGTACAAAAGCTTTTGGGTTTTTATTTAGGGTCTACTTGTCAAACTTGTTGGGGACCTTACTTCCCCATTGCGGCTGCTGCCTGGGTTTAGAAAAGGTCTCCTTCTACACCTATTTTTTGTAGGTTGTTGCCAACCTTTTTTCTTTTATACCTTCCAGGGTTTCAGGCTTTTCATACTTGAGATCGTTGGATTCCACTTGGGACAGTTGATTTTTGTACCGGGTGAGGATGTAGGGGTTTAATTTTGTTCTTCTACAAATGGTGATCCAGTTTTTGGCAAAACACCATTTGCTGAAGATGCTATCTTTCCTCCATTTGAGGCTTTTTTTTTGGCCCCTTTGTCAAATTATGAGGTGGCTTGAAGTTAGATGAGCTCAAGTTTGGATCTCAATTTTGTTCTTAACTTGGTCAATTTTTTTTTTTTTTGCAGTATAGTACCAGGCTTTTTATGCTATTAGGGGCCCTTTAATATTAGGCTTGAATGTCTGGTAATGTACTTCCCCCAAGTAGTTATTGCATTTTCCACTCAGGGGTGCTTTAGCTATTTAGCTATTTCAGTGTCTTTTGTTTTTCCATTTATGAATTTAAGGATTTTTTCCTAAGTATGTGAAGAAGCTCATAGGGAGGATTTTTTTGGGATTTTAATTGGAGTTTTGATGATTCTGTATATTAATTTGGGTATGATGGACATTAGGAAATGGACATTTTTTTTACTATAATTTTTCCAATCCATGAATCATGGGAGGTCTTCCATCTTTGATGTCATTTCAATTTCCTTCCTCGGGGGGTTTTTTTTAAAAATTTTGTTGTTAGATGTCTTTGGGTGTTTTGGGTTTTGAATTTATTCCTAGGTATTTTCTTTTGGAGGTAATTGTGATTGGGAAGGTCTCTTTATTATTCCTTCTTCCAGTTTGCTTATTGTTGGTTTTATAAAGGAAGGTAACTCAATTTTCTTAGGGTTATGTTGTATTTCCCAGATGTTTACTGAAACTTTTGATCGTTTTTAAGAGTTTTCTGGTGGAGTTTAAGTTTTCAAGGGGCATCCCTTAGGTAAAACTATCATATCATTCTGCAAAAAAGGGGATAGTTTTTACTTCCTCTTTTCCAAATTAGTACTTTTCTTTATTTTTGCTTTCTTGCCTTATTGGCCCTTAGCGGAGGCATTTCAAGCACTATATTGAGAGGAGTGGTGAAAGGTGGCAGCCTTGTCATGGCTCCTGGCTTTAAGGGGAGTGCTTCCAACTTTCTCCATTTAGGATATAATTAGGCTGTGGGTTTCTGATATGTGGCTTGATTACACTTGAGAGATGATCCTCCAATCCAATTCCTCTAAGGCTTTAACTGAAGAGGATGCCAGATTTGTCACAACTTTTTCTGCATCAATGAGGATGATTGGTGTGATTTTTGTCTTTTTCCATTTGTGATTTTGATGATATTTGATTGATTTTCGTATGTTGACCAATCACCCCTCTATCTCTGGTATGAATCCAGAAACCTGGTCATGATGATGATCTTTTGATGTGGGTCTGTATGCATGGATTTGCCAGTATTTCCGTTAGAATTTTGGCGATCTTGTTCATAGAGATTGGGTCTATAGTATTCACTTGTTTAGTTGGTCTTTGGCGTGTTTTGGTAAGAGTGCATGCTGCTTCAGAGAAGGAATTGGGAGATATGTTCCCTCTGATTAGTATGCCTTCTGAAAAGTTTCAGTAATATAATGGTTGTAGACATCTTTGAAATTGTTTATAAAACTTCTGTCTGTTGAAGACCATCGGCCTGGGGCTTTTTTAGTTGGGAGCTTTTCTGATTACGTCTTCAATATCCTCAATGTGTTATGGGTCTTTTTAAGATTGTAGATCTCTTCTTGGTTGAGCTTTGGGATTCCCAGACAGATTCTAATGATTTCATCCATTTTCTCTAGGTTTCAACTTTAAGTATAGGTTTTTTAAAGTATTCTATGTATTTTCTGCTGCATCTTTTAATTTGTCTCTTGTGATGTTCCCTTTCAATCGCACATTGCTATTGATTTTTAGAGCGCTGTTCTTCTTCTTTTGGTTTAACTGGGCTAGAGGCCTGTTAATTCTGTTTATCTTTTCAATTTTTTTTGACCTTGATCATTGGTTTTTTTTTTGTATGATTTTTTATTTTTCTTTGTTTCTATTCATGATTTCTGCTCTGATTTTTGTTATTTCTTCCTGTTTTGTTGGATTTAGGATTAATTTACTGTTGGCTGTTCTTTTCAAAGTGTTTTTTGCTGGCCAGTTGTTAGGTCGATATTTGTTTGCTTTCTGTTTTTTTTTTTTTTTTTTTTTTTTTTAATGTGGGCACTTAGGCTATAAAATTTCCCCTCTCAGGACTGACTTTAATATGGTATCCCAGGTTTTGTTGTGGTTGTATTGTCATTTTGTTTAGTTCCAGGAATGCTTTTATTTTTTTCAATTCTTTATTTCTTTCTGGACCCATTCATTGTTTCAGTATTGTGTTGGTTAGTCTCCATGTGTTTTTCTCATAGGTAGTAGGGCTTACCCTGGTGCATTCTTAAGCTTTTTTCTTTTTTTTCAATTATTGACAGAATGCATGGGAATATTTTCAACTCCTTTTGGATTTGTTGAGGTTTCTTCTTTTTATTTATAGTTTTTTTTTGTTATTTCACCATTTAGACCCGTGTCCTCCCATCCCCCCCACCACACCAAAATGCTCATGCATTCATGCCAAAAAATGCTTTTTCATCTCTTTTTCAAGTCTTTCTACCAATGATTCTCCATGGGAAGTTGCACTTTTTGAGGCAGAATTCACTGTTTTCAGTTAGAGTTCTTTGGATGCAGTCCTCTTGTTCTTGTGTTGTTGTTGTTGTTGTTTTGTTTTGTTCCAATAGGCATTCACTCCCAAATGCTTTGGAAAAAAGTCAAGGGGCCATGCCACAAGAATACTTACAAACTAGGGATAATAAAACACTAGATCAACAGGATGAGGGATAACCAAGTCTGTCGTTGTTTTCTGGGACTGTGTTACTTTCACTCAGCCATGATGTCCTTCTAGCTCGCAGCCAATTTTCCCTCAAAAAGCTCGTAGCTGTCGTCTTTCTTTACTTTGGCTGCATAGAACTCCTTGTGAAGCTGCTACCACATTTTTCTCTTTTTACCACTCATTCATTGAGGGGCATTTGGATTAGTTTCTTCTCCTTTGCTTATTGTGGAAAAGAAGGCTGAAATAAACATTGGGAATTTCAATGGTATCTCTGTTTGTGGGGTTGGTTGAGTCTTGAGGGTACAGTGCCTAGAGTGGTATGGCTGGGTCGGGTGGCTGAGGGAGTACATGCCTAGGGAAAGTGTATGGCTGGGTGGTTTGGTGGGGTGGTAGGCAAGTTCAAGTCCAAGTCGTCCAAGGTTTTCAACCACACTGTTTCCATAGTGGCTGGCGAGTTTACATTCCCACCAGGCATGGTATGAGGTGGCCCCTTTCCCCACAGACCTCTCCAGACATTGGGATCATTTGTTTTCTTGATCCTAGCCAGTCTTACTGGATAAGATGATATCTTAAAGGTGTTTTGTTAATTGCATTTTCCGTAATGATTGAGTGATGTTGAACACTTCTAAGGTTTTTTCTCAGCCATCACTACTTTTTTTTCTAATTTTGTAAATGTTTTTAATAGTTGTGTGGAAACTTTCCACTTTGGGGACATTCATGTTTATATTTAAAAAAATTCCAGATTTTACAGCACCTTGAATTTAGATATTTCAGATTTAAGATTTGATTTAAAAATCTGGCATATGATACAATGGATTCTACAAGAATTTTCCACTGTTTTGGTCGTTCTTGATGCAGAGTCCTTTCTGCTGTTGTTGTTGTTGTTGTTGTGTTGTGTTTTGTTTTTCCAACTATGACATCACTACCCACTGCTTTTGAACAAAAGCTCAAAGGGGTCCTACACAGGAAAAGCTTACAGGCTACGGTTAATTGGCAACTAGGCATCCAACAGTCCTACCAAAGCCATCTCTATTTCCTCACTTTGTGACGTCTCATCTGTTCAGCTCTTTGCTCCATCTATTGATTGGTTAATTTGTTTTCTTTCTTTCTTCGTTTAATTTTTAAATTACACACACACAAACACACACACAACACACACACACACACCACATATATGATACTATAGATTATATATATATATGATATATATATATATAAATATAAAACGGAAATCATCGACCCCGTTGTTCCCCCCATCTCCCACCCAAACACGAGCTCATGCAGTCTCGCTGCCAAACATGCTTTTCATATTCTTTTCTCACTCTTCCTCAATAATTCCGATATGGAAGTTGGACTGTTTTGAGCAAAGTGTCACTGTTTTCAGTCAGTTCTTTGATGCAGTCCTTTCTGGTTGTTGTTTGTTTTGTTGTTCCAATTACATCACCTCCCAAATGGCTTTGGGGACCTAAAGCTCAAGGGGGCCTGCACAAGAAATACTTACAACTAGGTAGGTAATTGGCACTAGGATCCACAGATGAGGGATACCAATTTGGTCATTTGTTTTCTGGGACGTGTTACTTCACTCACATGGACGTGCTTCTAGCTTCAGCCATTTTCCTGCAAAGCTCTGATATGTCTTCTTTTCTTTCTTTACTTGCTGCATAGGGAACTCCATCGGTTTAGATGACCAACCCATCATTTTCTCTATTCACTCATCAGTGTGAGGGCATTTTTGTGGTTGGTTCCAGCTCCTTGCTATTGTCGAGAAGAGATGACAATGAATATCACAGCATTGCATATGTATCTCTGTTCGGAGGGGGTGAGTTTCTGAGGGACATGCCTAGGAGGGTATGGCTGGGTCAGGTGGCAGTTTCATTCCAAGTATTCCAGGGTTCTCCACCGCTTTTCCATAGTGGCTGTACAAATTTACATTCCCGCGCAGTGTGAATTAGTGTTCCCCTTTCCCCCAACCTCTCTCAGCACTTATATCATTGTTTTCTTGATCCAGCCAGTTCTTGTTGGAGTAATATGATATCTAAAGTCATTTTGATTTGCATATTCCTTATGATTAGTGATGTTTGAAACACGTTCTTAAGGTGTTTTCGCGAGGCCATCTTGCTAATTCTTCACTTGTGAAAGTCTCTGTTCAGCTCTTGCTCCATCATGAGTGGGGTCATTTTGTTTTCTTTCTTCTTTAGTTTTTTTTTGAGTAGTTATTATTCTGGGACAAATCAATACTCATGTCAGATGTTTCTGCAGTGGAAGGTTTCCTCCACTGCTGGGATGTTCATTCTTCACTTTTTGATTGGTTTCTTTTGACTGTACCATAAATACTTGTTAGTTTAATTGCAGGTCCCATTTGTCAATTGTCGCCCTTAATTCTTGTCACAGCTGCTTGTCTCCGATTTGCGTAGAAGTCTTTCTGTATTGGCCTTATGTGTTTGTAGTTCTGCTGGCCAATGCTTTTTTTCTATGCATTTCAGAGTTTTGGGTTTGTTTCACGTGGAGTCTTTGATCCATCTGGACTGTTGTGACTTTTGTACAGGTGCAAGGGTAGGGTTTTAATTTTCATTCATCTACAAGTGGGATCCAGTTTTGCCAAACACCATTGCTGTGAAGATGTTGTCTTCTCTCTCATTGTTTTTTATCCTTTGGCGCCCTTGTCAAATATGAGATTGACTGAAATTGTTTATGTGCTCAGGTCCGGACTCTTGATTTTTCCATTGGTCAACAGGTCTGTATTTATCCAGTACCTGGCTGTTTTTATGACTATAGGCCCTGTTAGATAAAGTTTGAAGTCTGTATACAGAACCCTTGTGTAGCTCTGTTTCACTCAAGGTTTTTTGTTTTCTATTCGGGATTTCTTTTGTTTTTCCAAATGAAAAGACACTTTTTTCTAAGCCTGTGAAGAAACTGTTGGGGATTTTCATTGGGATCTGCGTTAATAATCTATACAAGAGTTTCGGTATAATGGACATTTTTAAAATGTTAATTTTCCCAATCCGTGAGCATGGAAGGTTTTTCCATTTTCTGATGTCTTCTTCTATTTCTTTCTTTAAAGGTTTAAAATTTTTGTTATAGAGGTCTTTTGTGTCTTTGGTTAGGTTTGATCCTAGGTATTTTATTGTTTTTGAGGCTATTGTGAGTGGGAAGGTCTCTTTGAATTCTTTCTCTAGTTGCTTGTTCTTGGTGTAAAGAAAGGCCAAGGCATGGTGTTGCACACCTTTAATTCCAGGACTCCGGAGTTAGAGGTAGGCAGATCTCTGAGTTCAAGGCCAGCCTGGTCTACAGAAAGAGCTCCAGGACAGCTGGTACTAAAAGGGAGACCCTGTGTCAAAAATCCCCCCCCCAAAAAAAAGGCCGTTAATTTTTTTAGGTTAATTTTGTTTCCTGCTACTTTGCTGAAGCTGTTAATCATTTCTAGGAGCTTTCTGGTAGAGTTTTTAGCATGCCTTAAGTAAAAATCATATCATCAGCAAATAGGGATAGCTTGACTTTCCTCTTTTCCAATTAGTACTGCCTTTAATTTCCTTTTCTCTTTGCCTTTATTGCTCTAGCAAAGTGTTCAAGCACTATAATTGAGAGGAGTGGTGACAGGGGGCAGCCTTGCTGAGTTCCTACCTTTAAAGGGAATGCTTCTGTCGTTTTCCCCATTTAGGATAATATTGGCTGTAGGTTTCCTGTATTTGCTTTGATTACATTGAGGAATGATCCCTCAAATCCAATTCTTCTTTAGGGACTTTAAGCATGAAAGGATCCGGATTTGGTCAAAGGCTTTTTCAGTTATGCAATAAGAAGGATGAGTTGCTTTATTGTTCTTTTATTCCATTTTATGTGGTTTTTTTTGATGATATTTATTGATTTTCGTATGTTGAACCATCCCTGCATCTCTGGTATGAATCCAACTTGGTCATGATGGATGATCTTCTTGATGTGGGTCTGTATGTGATTTGCCAGTATCCTGTTTAGAATTTTGGCATCTGTGTTCATTAGGGAGATGGGTCTATAAGTCTCCTTTTTAGTTGGATCTTTGCCTGGTTTTGGTAATAGAGTGATACTGGCTTCATAGAAGGAATTTGGGAGAGTTCCCTCTGATTGTATCCTTCTAAACAGTTTCAGTAATAATAGTTGTAGATCTTTTCGAAATGTTTTATAAAATTCTGCTGTGAAACCGTCTGAGCCTGGGCTGTTTTTAGTTGGGAGGTTTCTTATTACGTCTTCAATTTCTTCATGTATTTTGGGTCAGTTTAAGCTGTGGATCTCTTCTTGGTTGAGCTTTGGTGATTCCCAGGATTTTAGAGATTCATCCATTTATTCTAGGTTTTCAAACTTGGTAGAGTATATGTTTTAGAAGTATTCCCATATGATTTTCTGGATCTTTTAATTGTCTGTTGTGATATTTCCCTTTTCATCACAGATTGTATTGATTTTGAGTTGTTCCTTCTTCTTTTGGTTAACTGGGCTAGAGGCCTGTCTATCTTGTTTATTCTCTCAAAGAGCCAACTTTTAGATTCATTGGGTTTTTTGTATTGTTTTCTTTGTTTCTATTTCATTGATTTCTGCTCTGATTTTTGTTATTTCTTCCTGTCTGTTGCATTTAGGGTTCATCTGCTGTTGCCTCTCAAGCACTTTTAGCTGTGAGGTTAGATCATTCACATGTGCTCTTTCTGTTTTTCTAATGTAGGCACTCAGGGCTATAAACTTCCCTCTTAGGACTGCTTTTAAGGTATCCCATAGGTTTTGTTGTGTTGTATTGTCTCTTTCTTGACCCATTCATTATTCAAGAGTGTGTTATTTAGTCTCCATGTGTTCTTGTAGGAAGTAGGGATTATCCCGGTGTTGATGTTGAGCTTTACTGCACTGTGGTCTGACAGAATGCATGAAAATATTTGTATTTGTGGAGATTTCTTCTTTTTCACAGTATGTGGTCGATTTTGGAGAATGTTCTGTGGGGTGCTGAGTAGAAAGTATATTCTCTGGTATTAGGGTGAAATATTCAGTATAGGTCTATGAGGTCCATTTGGTGTATCATATCAATCAGTTCAGATGTCTCTCTGTTTGTTCTTTGTCCTGTTGACCTATCCAAAGGACTCAGGTATTGAAGTCCCCTACTATGAGTGTACTGGGGTTAATATGTGACTTGTGGTCCTGGAGAATTGTCTTTATAAAGTTTGGTGCAGCAGAACTTGGTGCATATATATTCATAATTGTGAAATCTTCTTGGTGAATTGTTCCTTTGATAAAAAAGTAATGGCCTTCTTTGTCTCTTCTGATTTCTTTTACTTTGAAGTCTATTTTGTCTGATATTAAGAAAAATGGTACCAAAAAATATTCCAAGCAAATGGTACCAAAAAGAAAGCAACACCTGCTTTCTTTTTGGTACCATTTGCTTGGAATAATTTTTTCCATCCTTTCACTTTAAGGTTGTGCCTGTCCTTGAAGTTAAGATGTGTTCTCGTAGACAGCATATCGATGGATTCTGTTTCCTAATCCAATCTCCCAGTCTATGTCTTTTGATTGGGGAATTTAGCCCATTAATATTTAAGGGTATTACTGATAGGTTTGTGTTGCTTCCTTTTGCCTTATTATCCATTTGTGGTTTGGGTTTAGGTTTCTACTTCCACAGTTATGCTTTTATTGATTTCTCTTTCTAGGTGCCTGGGGATGTTTGCGCCTTTCTTCTGTACTTTGAATTGCTTCAAGTATTCTCTGAAGGGTTGTTTTTCTGGATATGTATTCTTTCAACTTGTTTAGGTGATGGAAGGTTTTTCTCTCTTCTTCAATTATAATCGACAGTTTGCTTGGTATAGTAACCTGGGTTGGCATCTATTGTCCTTTAACACTGGGAATGCTTTGCTCCACGTTCTTCTTGCTTTCATAGTTTGCATTGAGAAGTCAGTTGTAATTCTGATAGGTTTCCCCTTATAGGTCACTTGTTTATTTTCTCTTGTGGCTTTAAGGATTTTGTCGTTGTTTTGGGTGTCTAGCATTTTACCTATGATGTAGCATGGAGAATTTCTTTTCTGATCTTGTCTGTTTGGGGTTCTGTGTGCTTCTAGTATTTGTATTGTTTTTATTTCTCCAGATTTTCAACATCATCTTGTGTCCTTGGTACTGTGGATGTCCACATTCTAATAGATGTAGACTGGTAGCTCATCATCTTGATTTTAATGCTTTAATGACACATGATGCTGGGCATTACTCTCCTTATGTATCGCTCAGCCTTGTTTAGGGAGACAATGGATATTTTTTACACTATTATGCATTTCATCATTTGTTAGCTATTTGAGGAGGAAACAGAAATCCTATAAAGGAAAGCCCAAAGGGGGGAAAATTCCATAAGGAACATAAGAAAAACATAGAATGCTTTTTGTGTGAGAGACAAAGGGAGAAAGAGGCACAGTAGGGTATTCTCTAAATGACAATAAAATGAAAAGAAGAAAATCCCTTCTATTTAAAGAGAGATATGCACCAGGTGTATCTATTTTATGGGACATTTTGTAGGGGAAATCAAGGAGCATAGAGTGAATGTAAGAATATGTGTGAGTATATACTTCTGTGTATGCGGGAAAGTGAAAGATGAACACACTTAAAGGAGAAAGAAAATAACTAAAAATAAAGTGTGTTACTAAAAGAATAAAATCAAGAGTGTAAAAATTGCATACCCCCCTTTGTATATGCTTGAGCTCACTGCACACATTCAGATTTTCTTCACAGGTTTCCAGAAGCAAAAGTCCTAAGTGTTTCCTTTATCATCATCGTCTCCCTGACCTCAAAGCCACAGTTTCTCTAGACAATAATACACTGAAGTCCTTGAATTAAAGTATAATGAAATAAGTGGATCTAAGCCAGGTTTTAGGGTATGTGAAAAATTACAGTACAAAAACCCGTGCTCTTATTACTGGAGGTGTACAGCAGCACATTTTTTCGTATTTCACTTTGGCAATACCTAATATTACTATATGCTGATAGAACAAACAATTTCCATTACTGTCTGTATATAGGTAGATAAAGATCTCTCTCTCTCTCTCTCTCTCTCTCTATATATATATATATATATATATATATATATATGAGATAAATTCTGCTAGAATTGAACTCACACAGGACTTTTTTAGTGATATATAAAATATAAAAGAAATTTTCTCAGGCACGATTATATAATTAGATCACATTTATAAAATATGATGTTGTGATGGTTTGAATGAGTGTCCCCCCATAGGCTTTAAGTATTCAGACATTTTGTCTCCAGCTGGTGGCATTGTTCTTGGAGGCCGTAGAAGGTGTGGCCATGCTAGAGGAAGTACGTCATTGGGGGCAGGCTTAGTGAGTTTAACAAGCCTTGTGGTCTCCAGTCAAGCTCTCTGCTTCCTATGCTCATTGCAAGATGTGACCCGGCTTGCTGCACCAGCCCAGGCCACAACTCTTCCCACCACAATGGACTCTGATTCCCTGGAACCGTCAATTGTAAGCTCAAATAAACTCTTCCTTTTATAAGTTCCTTTGGTCATGGTGTTTTATCACAGCAACAGAAAAGTGGCTAATACAGTTATTTGGTACCAGAGAGTGGGCTGTTGGCTGTGAAGAACCTGACCATGTGGATGTTTGGAGAAATGTGGAAGACTTTGGAACTTTGGGCTAGAAAAGCTGTTGACTACTGTAAGCAGAGCTTAAGGGGCCATTCTAGTAGAAGCCTGGAAGAAAGCATTGGCAAAAATTGTAGTTCCAGAGGAATATTTGATAAAGCATTCTGGCAGCAGTTTGCCCACAGCCCAAATGCTTGCCGGATGCTAAGTTGAAAAGCAATGACTAATTTCTTGGCAGAGGATATTTCAAGACAGCTTAATGTAGAAATGGTGGGCCTTTTAATGGTGATTATTATACAGATCTACAGTGGAAAAAAGGCAAGTGGGGGCAGAAAAAATTTAGAATGTACAGTTTGGATCTGAAAAGTACACTAGGAAGATTAAAGGTGTGGCCAAGGCATGTGAAGGAGAGGCTCCCTTTCATAAGGAGACTAAAGTGATTAAGGAGAGGCCTAGATATTTACAAGAAAACAATGGGAAAGGTGAGATTAAAGTGATTAAGGAGGGGCCTCGAGATTTACAAGTAAACAACAGAATCAGTACCTTCATGGCAAGACCACACCCAGCTAATCCTCCAAATTTTGAAAGGAAAATACTGAAAGCATTTTCTTTTTTATTATTAATTTTTATTTATTTCTGTATGTGTATGAATGTACTGTCTGCATGCAAGTTAGTGCACCCGTGTCATGCAATGCCACGGAGGTGAGAAGAGGGTGTCAGATTTCCCTGGAACTGGAGTTCTCCTGGAATTGGAGTTTCAGATGGTTCTTGGCTGCCATGTGGGTGCTGGGGATCGACCCGGGGTCCTCTGTAAGAGTGGTCAGCACTCTTAACCGCTAGGCCATCTCTCCAGCCGCTGAAAGCATTTTCTACTCCAACAAGTCCAGGGCAGAGAAAAATTGCAAATGTGGTTAAATTAGGAGAGAGTCCATCACGAACTTACAGCCAGATTCACCAATTTCATTCACGTGGTGCTGGCTTTAGAGGCATGAAGTTTGTAAGAGTGAAGGGGTCATCAGTTCTTCCTCCATGGTTTCAAAGAGCCACAGAGGCCAGGCAGAGTGCAGCAGGGGCGTCTCTGAATAAAGAAGGCCCTGATAGGGCATTGCATGAAGCTGTGAATGTGAAGCCTGGTTGGCAGAAGAGACCCCAACAAGACATTCGAGATGCCAGACCTGTGAGATATTTGCCAAGGAGAGCTGCATACAGGGAGTGGTACCAGCCTAAGAAAGAGATGTATGTTGCAAGCAAAGCTGGAAGAGCTGAGCCATCTAAGCCCTTTGGAAGTCAAGTGCCAGAAGTTGCAAATGGAGCTACTGGACTTGGTGTTTGCCCTGCTGGTTTTTGGTCTTGTTTTGGTCCAGTATTTCCTCACTATGCCTCTATTCCTCCCTTTGGAATGGGAATGTGTATTCAGTTCCTCTGTAGGTTGGGAGTATGTAATTTGCCTTTTGGTTTTACAGGAGCTTACAGTTAAGAGATTGGCCTGTGTCTCAGAAGAGATTTTGGACTATAGGCTTTTGAATAGAATTGAGACTGGTAAAGACTATGGGGACTTTTAAAGTTGTACTAAATGCATTTTGCATTTTATATGGTCAGGAGCCTATGGAGGCCAGGGAGTGGAATGTGGTGGTTTGAATGAGTGTCCCCCATAGGCTTTAAGTATTCAGACATTTTGTCTCCAGTTGGTGGCACTGTTCTTGGAGGTCTTAGAAGGTCTGGCCATGCTAGAGGAAGTATGTTATTGGGGGCAGACTTAGTGAGTTTAACGAGCCTTGTGGTCTCCAGTCACGCTCTCTGCTTCCTGTGCTCATTGAGAGATGCGACCCTTGGTTTGCTGCTCCAGCCACGGCCACCATGCTTCCCACCACAATGGACTCTGATTCCCTGGAACCGTCAATTGTAAGCTCAAATAAACTCTTCCTTTATTTTATTTTATTTATTTATTTTTTTTGTCTTTTTGAGACAGGGTCTCCCTGTAGCTCCAGCTGTCCTGGAACTCACTCTGTAGACCAGGCCGGCCTTGAACTCACAAAGATCCGCCTGCCTCTGCCTCCCGTGTGCTAGGATTTCTGTGGCTGTGATAAAACTCCATGACCAAAGGAACTTATAAAAGGCAACTCTTCCTTTTATAAGTTCCTTTCGTCATGGTGTTTTATCACAGCCACAGAAAGGTGACTAATAGAGATGTTATATATGATCTTTTAATATGGAGCTGTAACAATGTTTATCAGTATAAAATATTGCTACTGAAACATTTTTTGGAAAATACAGGATTCAGTAGTGCTGACTTTTAATTTGCATAGTAAAAAAATTTGTAGAAATAGAATCAAATGTTAAAATATCTTCCCTGGTATATTTGATGATATAAAGTTATATCTAGTCTTTATTCTTCCCTTTTATTCAGAGCTTATCAAGCTCAGATGTTTAAACATGTAGTCAAAATTAGAGTGTCTTCCAATATTGATTCCACTACTTAGCTATTTTGTGACCAGCTTAATATTCCAAAACCTGTGTTCACTTTCTGTTTCTAGTGAC
Source organism: Rhizomys pruinosus (assembly GCA_009823505.1). Lineage (NCBI taxonomy): Eukaryota > Metazoa > Chordata > Mammalia > Rodentia > Spalacidae > Rhizomys > Rhizomys pruinosus. The sequence continues at coordinate 525,979 of VZQC01000139.1, read as the reverse complement.
ATATATTTATAGCTTTCACTAAGTTGAATAAAGTGTTTGAAGTGCTAATTTCAAGTTTCAGACATATAAAGTTCAAATAAATGGTAATCATTATTTTCATGATGGGATTTGTGTGCATTTTCTAATATTTAATAGGGAAAATTTGTTAATAAAATAAGAATTGGAAAAAGAGAAATGTTAACCCTTTAACTACTTACAGAAAGATAATGTGAAAACTACTAATCTATGTTACTGAGTGATTTTTATATATGAACACGGTAGTAATAACAGTAACTAAAATGTCTAGGCAAATTAATGAGCTTATTCTTTGAGGAGCATGGAAGTGTGTAGGTATTATGAGGGCAGGAGTTGCTTTCTATGTATTAATTTGAACTTACTTTGATAGAAACCCATTGGAGAAAAATTGGTTTTCAGAATTGCTTATTCATTGTAATCTAAAACTCTTTATTCTAAATACATTCACACCAATTACATGATTGAAAGTAATTTTTTTTTTGGTCTTTTCGAGACAGGGTCTCCCTGTAGCCCCAGCTGTCCTGGAACTCACTCTGTAGACCAGGCTGGCCTTGAACTCACAAAGATCCGCCTGCCTCTGCCTCCCAAGCGCCACCACGCCCGGCCAGGTAATTTTTAATAATTAGTGGAATTATTTCCATTGCATAAACATTAGATACATTTGAATGACATAAAATTTGATTTGATTTATACTTACTAATAAATGTAATGTGGAACAACCATGCCTAGCATTACATTGTCTACATACAGATTAAATAATTTTTGTTTCAATGGTGGATACAGTGCTTTCTGTTTAACAGGCTTCATTTCTGAATAGCTGGGTGACAGTGCTGTTAATTAAAGAAAGTTCCCATTACAGATTAGCTACCATAAACAAGGCTGGTAAAAGCAAAGAAATAACTGGAGAGTCTAGGAAAAACTTCAGGAAGATGGGTAACTAATAAAAAAAAGAAAAGAAAATGCCATTAATATATGTAAATAATATTAGCATATGAAGATACTCAAATACTTTGTTTTCATTTATATATCCTGATGCAATAAAATAAACATTTTAAAATCTATTTATATAAAATTCTTTTATTCAGTAAGAAAGAATGAAATATGTGGTTTTCAGGAAAATGGATGGAGCTGGATATTGACATCTGGAATATTCTGTCTGATTTTTAAAATCTATAAAATGTAATATTGGCCATGGTATAGGCATTTTGGTGAGTATTGCACTGGACTATGCTTATACAGAAAACATCTTTAGGTAGCTACAGGCTGTGTGATGATGAAATAACCAGACTCACAAGTACAAGTATTATGTTTTCTCTCATATCTGGGAAAAGAAGACATGAAAGGAAAAGAGGAACATTAAGATGTGGAAGATGAAAAGGAGGTGGGAAGAGAGGGAAGGAAATGATCATAGAGGAGGTAAATTGGACCAGAGAACATGAGGTGAATATGGGAAATGTCATAACAAAACACATACTTTTGATTAATTCATATTCTTTAACATGGAAATGAAGTAAAGGGAGACAGGTGGTCTATGGATGAGGTTCTGTTCTTATGGGTCCTACCTCACTGAGGCCATCCACAGATGAATGGAAATTTTCTACCTAATTTTACAAGATCTATACCATTTGAATGCCCATGAACATTAGACAATAATGTCCAGTGATTTTGGTGAAGATTACAAAGAGTAATGCTTATGGCATAGGAAAAATTGTTTGGGTAGCTACCTTAATCTAGCTGCATGATACTGCTATTTTTTAATTCATATAAATTTTTATATTTTTTAAAGTGTCTTGTAGATTTTAAACATGAAAGAAATGTGACCTTCAGTTCCATATTTACATCTTCCAAACTTTGCTTAAAATGAAAAATATTTCAATCAGGTCATAAAATTTCTAAAACAATTATGTACAAATTATGTATAGGTATGCATTTATGTATATATATATGTAAAAAACTATTAACATGAATTTTGTTTCTTCTTTTGAGTATTATCTATTATAAATTCCAAAAACAATTTATTGAATATTACATATTTGATAATAAGCTACATAATCCTACATGTAAAAGTGTTCACTCATACATTTTCCATTGTAGACATTAGATATCTAGAAAGCAATAACAAAATAGTAAAATATTTAGAAACTTAGCCACCATGAGTTACTGAATGAAATTATTTGAATGTATTGTTGCTATAATCTTCAAAATTGCCCAAAGAGATATTTTCAATGAACAAACCAGAATTAGGATGTGCATAATTTATTCAGAGTAACATATCACTTAAGGATTCATTAGAGGTTCAATCTAGTTGCTTTCACTTGCAGAATCATTACCTTTATAAACCCCTCTTACAACTGTACCTAAAATCATGGCTAGAACACTACAAATACTGCTTTTAGTCTCACAGATGGATGTTGAACATATATATTCCCTTTCAAAATAAAATATTCACTGTTTTGCTCTTTTGTAACTCTCACTACATTCTTTGTTTTATTGTTCATGATCAGATTATATAAGGGAAGACAAATAACTTTTTATGACAATCATGATGAGAACATTATGTAATTTGTATATTTTCTCCAATATGCTTTCCTACAATGGAATTAGGAATAGTACTATCTTAGATAAGTCATACCTGTTTTATTCTTACTGAGGAATTAAGAAATAAACACAGGTCACTGAGAATGCTGGAGAGGCTAAATGGCCCTGAGAATTTCATCCTGTTTGAATTAATATTTAAGATGGACCATGAGTCAGAGAATTTAATAATAAATTCAGGGTCAAGAGACCACTGCTAAAACTTTAGAATTCAAAAACATTATAAATATAATTCCAAATTAGTGAGGTTGAATGACAATTATTAACTTATGAATGATTAAAAATTTAGGAAGATCACATATTTTTGTTGCTCTTTCTTCTCTAATTCCCTGAGCCATCATTATCCAATAATAACGTTCTAAATCTTCGTCCACTTCCTTTGACACAAAAATCTGTCCCTCCAGATTTCTTTTATATTTTATTTTTCTGCAGCAACACTTTCCTTTATAAATGAAAATCTTATATCATGTTAATATGTAACCCTCCTTCCCTCACTCAAAGGCCATTAAATGAAACTCTGACTTGTAATGTCTTAGTCAACTCCCTGTTCTTGAGGACTAACCACTGTGCATTCTAACCATGTATTCAGCATGTGGGGAATATATTAGATACTTTTTGGACATTTTTAAGACATCATTTTTGAAGGTTCTTAATTTTCATGAAGATTTTTTCATATATATTTTGCAATCTCTCTAAAAGTACTCTCTAAAGAGAAGTACTCAGAATAAATGCTATCTTCAGCAATAAGGTCTTACCATCAACTTCTGGTGGATAACCAAGTGTAAAGCCGGTAATGTTTAATGATCTATGAGACCTCACTAACCTACATTCCAAAAGTAGAATCCCATTCCTGGCACTGGGTGTTTTACTTTATAGCCTGTGGGGTCAAGGAGAGGTATTGTCTCTGTGTTATAGGGTAACTCCATTTTAGCTCTTTTTTATACAGTGTAATATATAAATATGCAATTATTTTAGGAAGCTTATATAGTACTGTGGTTCCATATGACTTTTTCCTTTTTTTCCATTTTTATTATTACCATTACTAAACTTTTCCCATAGGTCACACATCATTTCTCTATCAAATCCAGAGTCGTTTCCCTTTCCATGCCCCCCATCCCATCCAAGTCCCTGCACTCTGCCATACATGTCCTGCATCTCTCTTCCAGTCTCTCTGGAGTTTTTTTTAGTTCTTTTGTTGTTGTTCTCTCCAACTTGTATTGCTACATTATATATAGATATAGATATAGGTATACATATAGATATAGATACATAATTATAGATACATAAATATATACATATATACATACATACACATATCACTTGAATTGGAGGATTTTTTTTTCTTCCTTAAAAGATGTCATGTTTTCCTTAAGGAAGTGCTTGAAGGTTCCTCCTTGGCAACCCCAAACAACTATCAATCCTGCACTTTTGCTCCACATTGGGGTCTTTCCCTCCCATGGTCCCCCAAAATGAAGTTCAGTAAACACTCATCCTGTCTTGATCCCCTTGCATTGGCCTCCATGATACAGCCCAGGTAGTCCAACAGTGGCAGTATACACTCTGATGAGGCTGACATCCACTTAGCTGTTCAGTCCACAAACTCAATATGACTTTATCAAAAGTTTTTAGTGTTAGTTTTCCCACTCCGGGCAGCATTAAACTGGGTCCTAATGACTTATCAATACACCTATAGATCATTGCCTCTTTCAGCTCTCACCACAGTTTTATTTTATTTTATTTTATTTTAATTTTACAGAAGAATGCACTTATCACAGAGACAAGCAATTGGTCAGCAGGCATTCAATAAGAGATTGCAGTGTGTTCAGCACTAAATGGGACACCTATATCACACATTTCCCATGAGGCTCAGAGATTATCACAAAAAGGTTGGGATGACTATAAAACCAAAAGTAGTAGGTGACAGCATCAAAATAGGGTTTTCTGGATAGAGTAAGACAGTTGTACAAATGAATTCACAGTGGTTGTGACAGACCCTGAAAGACATTCTGTAGAGGAAACCAGGCAAAATCTGAGCATGGAGGGAGAGGTGGACACCAAGTCACTCATCGCTGAAGACCTATTGACAATTGATAGCTGCTGGGAGAGGACAAGTCTGTTTTCATTAAGGGTGTGAACCCTAGTAGTTTGAGCACAGTCCAGTGGATGATCAGGGTGCCAGAAGCCAATGGGCAGCACAGCTTGGACTTACTGAGTCACTTAATAAAGAGAAAGATGACATGAAGTTGGGGTATGAAGATCAGGCTGAATCTGAGACAAGTTAGGGATAAGGGTTTGGGGTTGATAAAAGAGTCAACATACATTATATAAAATTCTCAAAGATTTAATGAAATATTTTTAAAAGTTACAAAGAGCAAAACATAAAAATGAGAAAGTAAAACAAAAATCACTGAGAGGAAAATCACATTTTGTAGATGTGCTGGATAGCTTTAGTGTCAACTTGACATACCTGGGTTAAAGCACCCTCAATTAGGGAATTTCCTCAATTGGTCTAGCCTGTGGTCACAACTGTGGGGTATTTCTTTGATTGTTGAGTGATGTGGGAGGGCCCAGCCCAGTGTGGGCAGTGCCGCCCCTGGGCAGGCTGTTGTGTCTTGTATAAGAAAACGGGTTGAGCATGGGCCAGGGGAGCAGACAGTAAGCAACGCTCCCCCATTCGCCTCTCTGGCCTGTGCTTCATCTCCTGTCTCCAGGTTCCTGCCCTGAGTTCCTACCTTGGGCTTCCTAAGTGATGAACTGTGACAGGAGAGATTTAAAACAAGTAAACTCTTTCCTCCCCAAGTTGGTATTGGTCAGAAAGAAAGTTTTGTCACAGCAATTGGAAAGAAACTAGAACAGTAGCCAACAACACTAGTGAAAACATGCCAAAGGGAATTAGTCAGCTCAAGCTTTCTGTAAATGGCAGAAGTGCCAAGGTGAAGGCACCTAGCAAAGGGGCTAAGAATCAGACTCCACAGGACACTTGGAAACCACAGAAGAGTGGACACAAGGCAGGCAGGAGAACAGACAGATTGTAACAGCCACCAAGGCACCACTGATGTCCAAGGCAGATGGCTGAGCTATCCTCGGTTGTTTAAGTCTCCAGTTCCAGGATAAATTTGACCTAGAATTCAGGACATTTGTTTCCTCAATAATTTTTAATGCACCATGCAAAGCGACAAAAATTAAAACTTAAAAAAGACACTTCAAGAATCCTTTAGTTCAGTTCATTAGATCAACATGAATAAATATGAGTTTAAGAGGCTGAAAACACAAACAGAAATGGGAAAAGGAGAAGAAGCTGGGATGCTGTCTAACATGCTGTGCAAGGTCAGGATGGAGGCTTGTAGATGTGGAGAAATAACAGGAAGTGGGAAAAGAAGAAGAAAGGGGGATGCTGTCTAACGTGCTGTGCTGTGGAGGTCAGGATGGAGGCTTTTAGATGTGGGGAAATAACAGGAAATACCTTCAAATACTTGAAAAATACATTTAATTTTTAAAATTCCTTATTCTGTTCTTACGGAAGTATATACGACACCATTTGTAAAAGATTTAAAGCAAAACACAAAATGCAGTTAATGATAAATACATCCATATATTCATTTAATCCTATTTAATTTTTCTGGAATTTTCGTGATTTTTCATACAAAAATATTTTATTTTCTTTTGATAACATCTATCTCCTATCAGTACCTCCCTTTACTATCCCAACCCAATTAAAATTTTTATTTATTTATTTTTATTTCATGTGTATGACTGTGTGGTTTTGTTTTTTTGTTTTTGTTGGGGGGGGTTGTTTTTGTCTTTTGGTCTTTTCGAGACAGGGTCTCCCTGTCCTGGAACTCACTCTGTCAACCAGGCTGGCCTTGAACTCACAAAGATCTGCCTGCCTCTGCTGAGTGCTAGGATTAAAGGTGTGCCTCACCACTCCCTGCTAAAATATTTTATTAATTTTTATTTTATGTATATGGGTGTATTGCCTGCATGTATGTAAGTGTACTCATGTTGTGTGATGTCCATGGAGGTCAGAAGAGATGAGGCTGTTGGATTCTCCTGGAACTAGAGTTACAGATGGTTGTTAGCTGACACGTAAGTGCTGGGAATTGAACCTGGGTCCTCTGCAAGAGCAGCCAGTGCTCTTAACTGCTGAGCCATCTCTCCAGCCCCGTGTATGAATGTTTCGCCTGCATGTAAGTGCAGCCACGCGTGCAATTCCTGCTCAGGTCAGAAGAAAGTTTCAATTCCCCTGGAACTATAGCTACACACGTTTGGTAGTGACCACGTGGGTGCTGGGAAATGAGCCCTGGCCCTCTGTAAGGGTACTCAGTGCTCTTAACCTCTGATCCATGTCTCTAGGTCCCCTTCCCTTAATGTGTTCTGTTTTATAATTATTAAGGCCAATAGAGTCTGATTTGTGTCCCTAAATGCCTATAAGTGTAGGTCCATCCACTGGTTAACTCGTTAACTTACCAAAAGTCACATCTTTGAAAATTGCCTCCTCTCCCCCTCCCAGCAGCCATCAGTTGCCAAAAGTTCCTTAGGTTGGGTTGGATTTGCCACCTACTTCTACTTCCTCATGTCTATGTTGAGATTTTTGTCTGGTTTGAGCTTGCATGGGACTTGTGCATGCTGTCACCATTGGTGTGTGCTTATATGTAACTGACCAGATGTCCAGTAAACTGTTCCCTTGTGGTTATCCACCACCTCTGGCTCTTATGTTTCCATTCCATCTTTTTTAAAGTGTTTATAATTTTATTAAAGAACTTCTACTAATTTGATTTTTTTTATTTCTGCAATAAAAGGAAGATAAATTTATTGATTGGTTAAATTATCAGCTAGAAACCATTAAAAATGTATTTCCAGTACCCAGTTCCATATTGATGCAACCACACATTCTTCAAAAATATTTCATGTCCTTAGACATTATATCTCAATACTGGTAGTAGGATTTTGAGTAGAACCTAAAAATATATGAGCCTAGATAAAAGTAGTTAGCTTTAGTTTGTGTTCAGAATAACAGTTTGATCCTTATCTAACATCTAAGGTGAAGCTATATCCCTACACCCTCTTTTGCAGTAATCCCTGATGCTTAGGGATCAGAAGTTTGATATAAAATGTCCAATTCAGAGATAAGCACTCTACAATCTCCTGTACTCTGTACATTTGCCAAGGTTTGGGGAGTATTTGGTGACCTCCAGAAACTCTTGGACTAGTACACTTTCATGTCATCTGACAGGAGGGATCTCTTTCTTCCACATCCTCAAAACTTGTTCTTTGGTCTCTGTGGTAGCAGCCTCTTCATCAGGTATTAAGTCATAGTTTCTTTGTTGTTTTAATTTCAGTTATTGAATAATTCCAATGTAACAATTTCCCTTTGAGGTAACATAACATAAGGAACTAATACTCCCATTTCACAGAGATTCAGCTTTTTCCTTTTTATTTCAGTATTATTGGCAATAGCCAAGAGATTGAGGCCAGATAGGTGCACATCAACTGATGAAAAGGTAAAGGCAACGTGGTATAGATACACTTCAGCAAACTACACAGCTTCGAAAAAGAATAGTTTTAAAATATTCATTCATTTTATATTATGTCTATGACTGAAAAGCCTGCATGTATTTAAGTGCACCTGTGTAAGGCAATGGTTGCAGAGGTCAGAAAAGTGCATTAGATATTCTGGAACTGGAGTTACAAAGGTTATAGGCAGTTGTTATCTGCCATCTGGGAGCTGGAAATTGAACCTTGGTCCTCTCTAGGAGCAACCAATCAACACTCAAATAGTGTATGTCCAGATTTTATATATATATATATATATATATCTTTAAAATATCCACTTTGTAGAAACTAAGAGTAGAAATGTGATAAAAAGAATTGAGATGTGAAAGGAAACTTGGGAAATGGACAGATGTCAAACAAAGAAGAAAAAGTTTGACTTTTACTGAAGAAATAATTTTAGTGACTTATTGAGCTGTGTTACCACAGTTAATTATCCATTCTACATTTAATTTTAGTAGTATATTTCAACTTGTAATATATAGTGATATATTGTATATCTTAGCAATTTTCAAAATTCTAAAAATAAATTTATGACTAAAATATGCTAATTAGCTTGATTGACTATTCTTACAATGTAAACATAGATTATACTGTAATATACAATTATTATCTCTGTTGTTACTCTATAATATACAATTATTATTTGTGTTGTTACCTATAATATAATTATTACCTGTCAATTAAAAATAAATGAATATAAGTTGTAAAAGCTGTCAATAATAATGTTTGGACATATTAATGGGAATTAATTTAAATGACGAATTAGTACAATGGATTTTTTATCATATTTTACAAAATTCTTATTTCATCGTTCTCTGGTACTTAAGTTTTAAAAATTACATTTGTATGTGTGTGTGTGTGTGTGTGTGTGTGTGTGTGTGTAAGTATATGTGCATACTTGTATGGCATAGCCATGTGTGGGGGTCAAAAGACAATGTGTGAGAGTCAGTTCTCTCTTTCCATCATGTGGGTACAAGGATTGAAGTTAGTCTTCAGATTTTGTAGTAAATGACTTTACCTACTGAACTTTCTTGCCAGCCCTCCGGTACCTGATAACAATTGTACTGAAAAATGTGAGACATGTATTTGAAAACTTTTCACCATTCTGTAACTGATATATTAGTATGAAACTTCTAAAAGAGTATATTACTCTAAAAGAATATTCTTCATTTCAAATCTAATCTTAATTTTACCCTCCCTTTGTCTCAATCTTTAGAACATGAATTACTGAAAATGTCCAAGAAATAGTAATTTGATATGGCCACATATACCACCTGCACACACACAAACAGTATGTGTGCATGGGTTTGTATTTATATATGCACATCATATATACATATATTTTCATAGGTTTGCACATATTTTGCATAGTGAATTTATGGATAATATATGAAAATAGTTATATTGGGATGATCTTTCTGAATTTGTAAATACCCAGAACATGTCCTTCTATTATTTTAAAGACACTTCTCATTTAAAATATACTTCATTTCTTTTTTTTTCCCCAGGAGATAGACTCAGTTTTATTCATGCCAGCAGTGTGTTTATATGTCAAAAGCTACTGTGCTCTGGGCAAGGAAGTGGGGCCAGGAGGAAGGGAATGGTGAGCAACCTTGGCTCCTACCAGGGGGCTGCAGAGTTCCTGTTTGTGCAAGCAGTAAGGTAGAGGTGTGACATTGTGCTCAATACCTCAGGGAAAGGGCCATTTGGTTCTGGAACTTTGAAGAGATAAGCGAGGCAGGAAAAACACTACAATATCCCAACTTCACAGAGCTATAGATAACTCACAAAGACAACTGAATGCCCACAGAGATATCAGATAACTGTCAGAGGTTCCTTGGGGCAGGTCTTACAGGTCCTTGCCTTGAGCCAGGCAAAGTTTCATTCCTACAATTGAGGATCTGGATGGTCTGTTAGTGGTTGAGCAGACTGCTGGGTACTTGGCAAACCTGGATCCATGGCCGGAGACTGGTATGTACATGCCAGTTGAGGACTCATGTAGACGAGCTGGAACTGGAATGCTGGAGCACCCTGCACCGTGGTGGACACAGGAGTTGGGAAGTTCCCAGGAAATGGTAGAGACTGAGGATGCACTGGAAATAGAACAGCTCCATGGTGGAGAGGACCTGGAAAGTAGCTGATCCTCTGTGGGTAGCCCAGGATCCTGTACAGGGCCTCTGCATGTGGACAAAACAAGGGTTTGCTCTTTGGCCTTTCATTACATAAGATCCAGTGCACATATTTCAGTGTCTTCATAAAGTGGAGACATGCATCCCAATTCCTGTTCACACCCTTCTCTTGGAGACTATCAGAAATGACTAGCTTTCCATTCAGTGTTCCATGAGTGACCAACTTCAGGTTCAAGTGCTTCCCATTCCTGGAAAAGTGCCATGGCTTCCCAGTCACTCCATAATGTGGAGGCAGCATCTGCTCCATTTTCTCTCCTGAGCTGTGTTCTAGCCCACAGTGGTCTAGGAACCAGAGCTGATGCTGTCCTGATGGATCAGCAGAGTCCACAGTGCAGAGGAGAGAACTATGTGAACTCCGGAACCTACTGGAAGTCTCTGAAATACATTTCATTTCTAATCAAGCAATTGTATGTTGTGATTCCCATGAGTCAATTGCAGTTGTATTCCTCTTTCTGCCATATTTTCTTTCTTTTGCCTCAAGAAACAACTAATGAATGTAACTGAAATCTGGCCAGTTTTTCACTGGATTGAGCTTAAAGAGGAATATCAGCTCTTCAGAGGAGCTGCTCTGTTGATGTCCATAGTGTCAAACAGATGATGTGGATGAACCAAGGAAAGGGAATCTTGTAAAAAATTCTAACTTTATGTCTTTTGTTATTTTTAGCCCTTCAGTCTACAAAAAGAAAAACACATCATGCTGCTATTTTTTGCATTTGAGTATTCATGAAGAGAGGATACTACTTTATAAACAGCCAAGATGATCTCTGCTGCTGGCAACCCGCCTTTGGGAAGTGTACAAGGGCATTAATGATATCTCACAGCTGCAAGTTATAAATGGTATTTTGTGGCAATATGTAAACACTAATTTGTGAGGAAACACAGTGTTGCCCTTTCTGCATCTGGTCATTGAATCTGACCAAAATTAACGTGGAGATGGACATTGGAGCTTGTACAACGGATCTTCCTCATGCCCTACTCTCTACCAGCATCTCTGGCTCTGCTAGAACTCAATGCTTTAGGTCCTCAGTGCCTTCACCTCAGTGTCTTCACCATTCCCTTCACAAAGAAGCAGTTGGAGAAAAAAATGAAATAAAACAAAAGCCTCATAATATTAATGCACTTAGACTAGCTCATTCTTCTCACGACCCCACCTTCCCCTGGAGAGTGCTCAGAGGAGGAAGAGGTGGTAAAGTGCCTAGGGACAGTAGAACATTTCTAGTAGGGTTTAGATATTAGGACCACCAACTTGTTGAGAAAGCAGCTGAATATGCAGTAAAGTGGTGCAAGGAGAGTGGGAAGCCATCTACATGTAGCACTTGCCATTTAAATAACACCTTCTATAAAGGCTGAAATTTGCACAAAGTTCACAAAGTTTCACAAAATGCAGGCAGTACAACTACAGTGGCTAAAAATCAGCCAGAGCAGATAGGGGAAAAGAGCAGGAGTCTTTTGTGACAAGGACAAATGCAAATGAGGGTGGATGAGAGCTGCACTCCTTGCTATACTAGAACTGGTGAGGGAAAGTAAGGAAAGGCCTTCGCACATTCTTTCAAAGGCTGCACTTGTGTACCTGCTGGTAAACACACATTTCTCTTCTCAGTGCCTTCGGTATGGGCATCGCTTTGCATTTAGTGCTCTCAACAGTAGCTCCCTGGGGGATAAAACAGATGTGCCTGCCTTGATCCAAGCCACAGAAATGCCACAATTGAAGCATCTGAGCCAGCAGTCCTGTCCCCCACCCCCATGTTGAGCTAGGTAAATAGTGAGATTTAGCTCAGAAGTTCACTGGTGGGAATCACGGAGGGAGCTCCATCAGGGTGCACCTGTGGAACAAATTTCCTTTCAAGCAAACAGTAACCTGAAGACCCATGACATCATAATGGAAAGGGCTCTGATTAAGACCCTTCCCCATTTCTCAGAGACAAATATGTTGGGTTCTTCTGCTTTAGAGTTACTGGAGCTCAGGGCCTGGACAAGTCAATAGCCAAGATAAAAGTGAGGTAGCTAAGTGTGCTAGATAGCTCTGCAATTGGGGAATTGGCTCCATTGGACTGGCCTGTGCTCATGTCTGTGGAGTATTGTCTTGATGGTTGAGCAATGCGGGAGGGCCCAGCCCACTATGGGTGGTGCCACCCCTGGGCAGGCTGTTGTGTATGGTATAAGAAAGCAGGCTGGGCATGGGCCAGAGGAACAAGCCAGTAAACAGAATTCTTCCATGGCCTGTGCTTCAGCTTCTGCTTCCAGGTTTCTGCCCTGAGTTCCTACCTTAGGCTCCCTGAGTGATGAACTGTGACCCAGGTGATGTGAGCTGAATAAACCTTTTCCTCCCAAGTTGGTGTCTGTGGGAGTGTTTTGTCACAGTAATCGATGAGAAAACTAGAACACTAGGCAATAAAGATATGTGTTCTTCAACGATGTGTGTCTGATAATTAAAGGGGCAGCATTTAATATCTATCATATTCCACATAATAGTTAAGTAACAGACTCAGCAAATAATTGTATTTGCAAGGATTTTATTTAATTTCATTTTATGTGCAGGAGTGCTTAGCTTGAATGGAGGTAAGTGTACAACATCGATGCTTCGTGCCCTAAGAGGCCAGAAGAGGTCGTCTGCTCCCATAGAACTGGAGTTAAAGTTGGGTTTAACCACTATGCTGTTGCAGGGGATTGACCTCGAGACACTGAAGAATATAACCAGCCCCAATAACTGAGTATTTGAGAGTTAGCAATGAATAGATTTTATTCCCTGAGAAGAAAGAATATTGTAAACACTTTAACAGGGAGGAAAATATGTAAAATATTGTAAAATGAATAATTATTTTTATTGATAAATTTTATGGTCACTGCCACATGAATAGTGAGTTTTCAATTGCTCGTGACTTCCATGGCCAGGTGAAATAACAACAGGCTTGTCAGTATTCAGGCTTGAACTTGATGTCTGACTGTCTATCCTTATGTAAACCTGTCAGTAATAACTTATAACCATAATTGAAAGTATGTGAATTTCCTCATGTATGTGGTAGAAACTTGAACAATTTTGTGCATTTGTGTTTCTATAAAACAACAGCCAGTACGTTGTAAATCTAGCCCAAAATATTTATGTGCCAATAAATGATTGAGAACAAAGTTCAATGGTATGATTTTAGTTAGTGATCAAATAGCAAATATTTAATGTATGTAGATTCCATGCTGTCTTTTCTTCTCTTTTTGTTCCACCTTTTGTTTTCAGTTTTTTTCTTTAAGTGAAAACAAACAAACAACAACAACAACAAAAATCTTATCTTTCAAAACATGCTAAAGTTATTAGGACTCTGGACCTTAGCCCACTCAGTGCTGAACCAACATGTTCCTCATGCGTCCATGAATGATTGTTGGCAGGATCAGTATACTGCACTTCTCATGCAGGTAACAGACACCATGAATTCATGATAGCAATGGCTGTGACATGCCCAGAAAATGTCACTTTATCTAATTAATATGTCCTTTAGTTATGGGAACCATTAAGAACTTTCAGACGAGATAAATATCATTTTGAAAACAATTGTTTAATTCTAGTATAACAACTCCTTCTTCTTGGAAGTGACTTGAATTCGACACTGTCACATTAGTGAAGAAAATTTAGCCTAAGTAATTCCTGTTGTTTTCTATCAAAATAAATTGACTTCATTAATAAACTGTCATTCTCCATATCTCACCCTGTTCCAATCTACATTGTGCATTTGTATATGGGAAGAAATTCACTATATATTAATTGTATCAATGCCAAGTATATATCACAGTGATCTGAAAATTATATCAGTCATAAGTATATGTCAGTAGAATAAAGAATAGTTATGTTCTTTAGTAATGATTATTATGCTTTAAATAATCCAATCAGAATAGAGTTTCTTAATTTGTGAGGGGATTGTTAATGTTACTGACTCAGTACATATCTAAGGTAATTAAGGTAAAATAAATATTGCCTTTTCCAAGTCAAATAGCTGGCTATACATGAAAAGCTATATAATGGATCTCTAAGTTGTCCTTCAATACATTTCCTTTATTTCAGTTTTCCATTAGTCTGGAGATTACATTATTAACTATAATAGGTACAGTGCTATGTTCTTATGTCTGGTATAAAGTTCCACACTAAAATAGTGAACAACATTGTTAACTAGTGGGTCCAAGTAAATTAGGGTTACAACATATTCAAGGAAGACTTCCAATTACCAAGCTTCATTTCTACCCTATTATTAATATTTATTTTGTTCTACTATGTAAATTTCTTCATTTGCAATTCAATTAGCATGCCTGTTCTTCTCATGTGAGCATTACATTCATAAGACAAACCATAAATATTATATGCAACATGTTACAATTTTTATTGCAAAATATTTTTATTGATGTTCTGTGTGTTTCATACATTATTTCTCAATTCAGTTCAGGCATATTCCCCCTTCCCTTCCCCCCACCTCACCCCACCCCAGACCATCCAGTCTGCCAAAGCTGTCCTATATCTTTCTCTCAGTCCCTTTTTTTTATGCTTAGGAATTCACATTTTCCTCCATTAATTTTATATTATTCTAAAATATGGATACATATTCTTCACCCATATACAGCAGTTACAGAGTTTGAGAATAATTGGTGTGTGGATTCTAGAGCCCGTTGAGAGATTCACATTATACCAACATAGTCACTTTCAGATAAATAAAAATATAATCATACTGTTGTTCAGCTTGCCTTTCGTCTGGGGGATTTGGTGTTAGCATCCACAAATGAGGGAAACCATTCTCCATTTGTCTTTCTGGGACTGTGTTACTTCACTCAGCATAATGGCTTCAAGCCCCATCCATTTACCTGCAAAGTTCATAATGCCATCTTTCTTTACTGCTGAATAGTACTCCATTGTGTAGATGTACCACAATTTTGTCAGCCACTCATCTGTTGAGGGGCATTTGGGTTGGTTCTAGCTCTTTGCTATTGTGAAGAGAGCTGCAATAAACATGGACATGCATGTATCTTTGTGGTAGGATGAGTCTTTGGGGTATATACCCAGGAGTGGTATGACTGGGTCAGGTGGTAGGCTCATTCTGAGTCTTTTAAGGGTTCTCCACACTGCTTTCCATAGTGGTTGTACAAGTTTCCCACCAGCAGTGGATAAGTGTTCCCTTTTCCCCACAACCTCTCCAACAGCTGTTGTCTTTTTTTTTTTAATATCTTAGCTAGTTGTATTGGAGTGAGATGATATCTGAGAGTGGTTTTAATGTGCATTTCTTTAATTATTAATGATGTTGAACACTTTTTAAGATGTTTCTCAGCCATCTTTACTTCCTTACTGGTGAAATCTCTGTTCAGTTCTTTATTCCATCTTTGAAGTAGATCATTTGTGTTTACTAAGGGATGCTAAAAACTCCACCAGAAAACTTCTAGAAGTGATCCAGAGCTTTAGTAAAGTGTTGGGCTACAAAATTAACCTAGCAAAATAGGTAGCATTTCTTTATACCAACAATAAACAAGTGGAGAAGGATATAAGAGGACCTTCCCACACTCAATAGCCTCAAAAATAATAAGATACCAGGGAACAAACCTAACCAAAGATATCAAAGACCTCTACAACAAAAATTTCAAACCCCTGAAGAAGGAGATCAAAAATTACATCAAAAGATGGAAAGACCTACCATGCTCATGGATTGGAAAAATTAACTTAGTAAAAATGTCTATTTTACCCAAATTGACATACAGATTCAATGCAATCCCAATCAAAATCCCTACGAGCTTCTTCACAGACTTGTAAAAAAATCCTTAAATTCATATGGAAACACAATAGACCCCAAATAGCTAAGGCAACCCTGAGTGAAAAATGCAATGGGGAGGGGGGGTGCCCTACCAGACTTCAAACTATATTACAGGGCCATAGTCATAAAGACAGCTTGGTACTGGCACAAAAACAGATCTGTTGACCAATGGAACAAAATTGAAGATCCGATCTTGAGCTTGTACAATTTTAGCCACCTCATATTTGACAAAGGGGCAAAAAATCCTCAGTGGAGGAAGGACAGCATCTTCAGCAAATGGTGCTGGCAAATTGGATCACCATTTGTAGAAGAACAAAATTAAACCCCTTCCTCTCACCCTGTGTAAAAATCAACTCCAGGGGTTGGAGAGATGGCCTAGCAGTTAAGGGCACTGACTGCTCTTGCAGAGGACCTGGGTTCGATCCCCAGCACCCACATGGCAGCTGAGAACCATCTGTAGCTCCAATTCCAGGAGAACTCCATTTCCAGGGGAATCCAACACCCTCTTCTGACCTCTGCAGCATTGCACGACACAGGTGCACAAACTTACATGCAGACAGTACACTCATACACATAAATAAATAAATTAATTAAATTAAATTAAACTAAAAATTAAAAAAAATCAACTCCAAGTGGATCAAAGATCTCAATGTGAAGCCTGAAACCCTAAAGCTGATAGAAGAAAAAGTTGGCAACAACCTACAAGACATAGGTGTAGGAAAAGACTTTCTAAATCAGATAGCAGTTGCACAGGAAGTAAGGTCAACAATCAACAAATGGGACCTCATAAAACTCAAAAGCTTCCATACAGCAAAAGAAACAATCAAGGAGGTGAAGAGAAAACCCACAGAGTGGAAGGAAATCTTTAGCAGTGATACATCTGACAGAGCATTGACATCAAGACTATATAAACTACTCAAAAAACAAAGAAGCAAAATATTTTTTAATATTTATTTTTAATATTTATTAGTTTTATATTTATGAAGGATCCCCTGGAACGGGGGNGTCAGGTAAACTGAAAGTTAAAAGTAAGTTTTCTGTGATACTGGTTTTTACTTTTAGTAGCCGCTCCAGCTGTTTATCTTTGAACTTCGTTAAGAGTTCCTCTGAAAGTCCAGATTTCTGTGGTGCCATAATTTCTGGTGAACTGCATTGCAACACCTCCAAATCCTGCCAGCTGTGGCCTCAAGGTCACCAACAAGCACTGTGAAATGCTCCGTGTGTGCTGTTAAAGGGTCAATTTTCTTTTTTTTTTTTTAATTTTCATTTTTTATTGATGCTTTGTGTATTTCATACATCATTTTCCAATTCAGTTCAGGCATATTTCCCCTTCCCTTCCCCCCACTCCACCCCACCCCATCCCAGATCATGCCTTCTGCCATAACTGTCCTGCATCTTTCTCTCAGTTTTTTTTCCATTTTTTAGCAATAAGTGATAATTTATGAGTACAAGCATCCTTCATGTAAAACCAATTTGCAAGCAGTTGTGTCCAAACCCACACAGCCCCTTGGTCCCACCATCCAGCGGGGGGGCTTGTATGTTCAAACAAGTTGATCAAATGAGTGTCCAGGCTATATTGCTGTAGGTTCACCATTCACCCCAATCACAGCCCTTACATTCTACCACGCCCCCTCTTCCACAGATTTTTCCCTAGGCTTAGACAAGGGGCACAGGTGGATGAGAAGCAAAACAGTCTACTTTCTCTGGAGCTGTTGTCTTGGACTCTGGTCAATTCTGGCTGTTTTCTTTCATGGGCTGACAGTTTGTCCAGGAATAACCTTTTGACCCTACTAATGAAGCACGAGCAATTAGATATATAGGTATTTATAGCGCAGCCGTTAAAGGCTGAGGCTAAGAACCACAAAAAACAAAGTTTGCAAAATATTTTTAAATGATTTATTTATTATTTTTATTTTATATGTATGATTGTATTTCCTGCATGTATGTAAATACACCCATGTCATGCTATGCCCTCAGAGGCCAGAAGAGGACAGCAGATGCCCTGGAAGTAGAATTACAGATGGCTGTTAGGCCTTCCTGTGGGTGCTAGGAATCAAACATGAGTTAAAAGAGCAGCCAATGCTCTTAATCACTGAAATATATTTCTTTTTTTTATTCGTTAACTTTTAAATTTATTCTTTAAGGATTTCAAATTTGGGAAAACTTGCATAAATTTACTTTTTTGAATTCAGAGGTTTGATTACATTACATGATGTTTCACAGCACCCCCCCCAATCTGTTAGCTCTTTCAGTTTTTCTGCCCCTTCTTCAAGGTTTTCCCCTAAGCTTTGAATGGAAGGAGATTCATATATGATGACCAATATGTCAAATATATTACCTTCCATTCCCAATCACAAGGCCACCCCACAATAGTCATTGATTTTTACCACCCGTGACTTCTGGTTCCTGTTTAAATGGACACAACTGATTTGATTATTCCATGCCAATCTGCTTTCAAGTTCCCATCAGGATGTGGACATCTTGAGCATCATAATAGAATTATGCCTACCAAACTGATTCTAAACCATGAGCCATACCACACTTCTACAAAATATTTTCAGCATAATCAACTAAGAGTGACACATTTTCAAGCAAGTTATACCCCCTATACAATACTGGTCTTCAGAAGATGAGCCAGAATTTCAGATATAGGAAGAAATTTATTTGGAGTCATTAAACATCATTTGAATTTGTAACATTGTATCAATTCAATTCATATTTAAAATTCTTTTAATTGTAGGTTTTTGGATAATAATTATAATTCATGAAGTTGTCATAAAAATTGTTAGGAACATATATTACTTGTAGCAATTAAATCCAAAAGGCATATCTGAGATGCCTGTAACAAAATGCCATTGTTCCTAGCGTCAGACATCATCTGCCTTGATCTTCAAACACTTCCTTGATGTGCATGCTTTTTGGAATTTAACATCCACTCTGGAGATCAGAGAACAATGGTCTTGATAAAACTTGTGGTAACAATTGATAGGGTCTCAAAGGTAAAAATAACTGTGAACTCTAGTCACTCCTGAGTGATTCCAGGAGTGCTACAAATAGCTTATAGAACTGAAATTCCTATAGCCTCTGATCAGAATCAAAAACTCCTTCCCTGGGGGAAGAAATCTGGCAGCTCAAGGTCACTCTATCAAAGTCTGACTTTCTGCCAGAACATGTCAAGGAAAGGTCATTTTTATTTTACTTTTTTTTTTATTTGGTCTTTTCGAGACAGGGTCTCCTTGTAGCCCCAGCTGTCCTGGAACTCACTCTAGCCCCAGCTGTCCTGGAACTCACTCTGTAGACCAGGCTGGCCTTGAACTCACAATGATCCTCCTGCCTCTGCCTCCTGAGTGCTAGAATTAAAGGCATGCACCACCACGCCTGGCTTTTATTTTACTTTTTAGAAGGAGCTCCAGACACGACTATTTGTAAACATGTTTCTAACAATTTTCAGTTAATTATGTTAAAATGACAATTGGAAATGTAGAAGTATCCCATTGTAAATTACACATGGTCTGCCTCTAATTTTACAAAAGCTATTCTCTTCTCTCCAAGTCCCTTTACCTGCTCTTTCACTCAGCTGTGTTATAAATAAAAAAAGATCATGTCCTTTCTCTTACTGTCTCCCAGTCCGCTCCTTCTTTCCCTTGAATGTTATGTACCCTTTGACATTAACATAATACTCGAATGATCCATTGCCATGCCATCTCCTTTCTGATGCTTTATCTTCCTCTAACCTTTTCCATGAACATTATTAGGACTTAGTTTGGTCTGCCTTCATCCATGTTTCACTTGACTGACACACATTCCAGTAGGAAAGAAAGCTCCATATTCAGTGTAGATAAACCTCAACATTTATGGCAATAATGGTTGCAGGCTTTCAATGAACTGCATCATCAATCAATGCATCAGTAATGCCTGCACTTCTCTTTCCAGATAATTGACTGTGTGACCAACAGTTTATTTTGATTTCATCTTTTCCAACCGTGTAGATTTTACTCATATGAGGGATGCATGAGGATTTTTCTGCTTCGCCAGATGTGGTGTGAGGGATTTCAGTTGCAGTGCATGTGACAATCTGTAGGAAAGATATTTTAACAATTCTAGGAAAGTGTCTCCAACTCACTCTTAAAGTAATAAGGTAACTACACTTAGGTCTTGGATCATGTGGCTCTTTTTCTTTCTTTTAATTCTGAGCTTGAAGAGTACTGCTGAAGAATGATTAACTTTCCTTACACTTCAATCAATGCAGTTAGAAGGAAATATTTGTTACTGCTAAAGCACTTAACAGTTTCCAATATATTTAGATTTCTTAAACTTTCCTCAAGTCAAAATTTTTTATTTTCTGACACAATATAAAATATTTTCCAATGTTCTCCACAGTTAAAGGATGATAATCTATAAAAAGAAGGGTTACTTTATCTGATTATTGCCACAACCTAATTATCAATATTATATATATATATATATATATGCTGTATGAAATTATAAATCATGTTTGGATTTACTTACAAAAATCATCATTTAAATACACATTTTAATACAACTTATACAAACTATCATTTAAAGAGAGATTGTAAAGGGAATATTTTGAAAACCTTTCCTCTCCAAACAGCATGAAAATAATATATTTTATGATCACAACTGTGCTGTTAAAAACTTTGTGCATCTTTTATTATGTAAATTGCAAATATCTCCATCTATGCTTTGCAAATGTTTGCTATTTGGCATATAAATTCAGACATAACATGAATGTATAATTTTATCAAAGTTGTTTATTCAGGAACTACAGTCATTAGATTCTCAGTAAATTCTGGTTCCTCATGAATTTATTTTTCACATTTCCTTAGTATGTCTAATGTATTTGCAAAATGAAAGAATATTTTAGGTGTACAAGATATGAAATTAGCTGTAATGTCTTTATGTGTATGGGGACTAAGTTTTATGTCAATGCAATATTACGACAAAGGTAGTAAAATATTTTGATGATATAAACATCTATAGATATAAAGATTCTTATTGGCCAGATTCAAGAAACAACAAATGCTAATTTGCCAAATGTTCTGTTTTAACTAGTATTAGCAACTAAACTTTTGATTAATGCAAGTATTTCCCCGTTGGACCACACATACATCTTTCTCTGCTACTCGTGTCACTCGGAGCTCCTGGTTACTGAGTCCCCTCTGATCTCTGTCTCAGCCCCAGACTCAGCATATTTATGACTTCATGGTATTCTTGCTCTATATTCTCTTTGGTTCCATTTATACACACTTTTCACTTAAGGGTGTATTTACTCCACCCTCAGATATTTTGATGAGATTTTACATTCCACTCACTGCACAAAGAAAAACATGAAATGCAATCTGCTGTTACAGATATATTATCTTGAGGCAGAAGAGATTGCTTAGTGGTTAAGACCACTGGCTACTCTTGCAATGCACCCCAGTTCAGGTCCCAGCACCAGGCTGTAACTAACAACCATTTTCAAAGTATAGATGGAGATATTTGCATTTAATGTTTGACTCTCTTTCCCACTCTATTTAGTTTAAACCTTATTGCTTTACTTTTGCCTTATAAATAGTGTATGGCTTGCCACTCAAATTTCATTCTTATGTTCCTCTCACAAAAGGAAACCTTCAAAACATTAATAATCCACAGAAAATTGATCATTTTATTTTCATTTTTCATGAGAAACACTTTATTTCAATCAGGAAGAATTTTGAAGTAAAATTAGATATGTTACAGTAAAACAACTAGTTCCTCTGATTTTCTTCAGAATATACAATGCTTAGGTCAATATGTTTCTTTTCTACTTCCATTTATAAGACAGCCTGACCTCAAAGAATACACCTTATGGGGAGACTTGATTTTAGTTTCTCTGTTGCCTTTAGTCAAATAGGTAGTGAAAGCTTGTTATGTGAAAGCACCCAGTAATTCAATTAATCCAAAGGAACATGACAATGGTGAAAATGACAAAACACATAAATATGTAAATATATGCATGTAATACATGTGTGTATAAATTGATAATTGCAAGAAAAAGTTGACTTCTATTTGTAGAAGCAGATTTTTAGATCTTTAGAAAAAAATCTCTATACCCTGGGTATATTTTCACAATAATATTTAATTTTTGACATGAAAATTTTAGGACATATAGAGTCTGGAGAGATGGCTCAATAACTAAGACTGTTGACTGACTTCTTGAAAAGGAAATTGGTTCTTAAAACCCATGTTAGCCTGGTAACGACAGCATTTAAATCTAGTTCTTGGGCATCTGACCCTCTCCTCTGGCCTTGATGCCATCTGCATTCATGTGCGTGCACACGTAAACACACCACACACTCACACACACACACACACACACACAGAAAATTAAAATTAAACAATAGAGTTTAAAAGATGTAACAAAAATACGTTTTCGAGACATTCCACATCTTATTTCATATAGTTACTTTTTATGGTGAAAGAGTCTGTTTCTCAAAAATATTGTCATAGAAATAAAAACGATTTTCCCAAGAAAAATAGATTCATTTTCAGCTATACTTTTCTTAAGCATCTTTTCATTTGCTCTCCTGTACTGGTTGGGATTTCCTTACATGTGTTTTAAAGTTCTTGGTAATGTTTTCATTAAGTATCTGGGGGATTGAAGATCTAACTCACTGATTAAGAGCACTAGCTATTCTAGCAGAGGACACAGATGGCAAATAACAAACATCCATAACTCCAGTTCAAGGGGAATCTATCCCCCTCTGCTGGCCTCCATTGGTATTGCATGACACACTTATGCTTACCATACTGGCAGGCAACACAATAAAAATAAAAATAATAAATAATAAATATTTTTAAAAGACTCTCAGATTAAAACTAAAATATGCGTGTTTGGACACCATGTTTGCTGATAGTCTGTTGAATTATGCACAAACCACTTCTTGAAGGCACCTTTATGTAATTTTTTTTTTTTTTTACAATACAAACACAACCTAAAAATTGTTGCCAGGCGTGGTGGCCCATGCCTTTAATCTTAGCACTTGGGAGGCAGAGGCAGGTGGATCTCTGTGAGTTCAAGGCCAGCCTGGTCTACAGAGTGAGCTCCAGGCCAGCTGGGACTAAAAGGGAGACCCTGCCTCAAATATACCGAAAAGAAAAAAAAAAATTGTGTAAGAGCTCTGTTCTCTTGTGGCTGAGATTAGAGTGAGAACATTTGTTCCAGTTTATTGTATAAACTAGTTAATATGGAGACTAATTATTAAATCATACCTAATCTATACTGATACTCAGATTTTACTAATTATTCTTCATGGTCTGTTCTTTTCCTCTGCAACCTAGTCTCTTACAACTATTTGTATATAACTTAATAACTTATAGTATATAGGAAAATACTTTAACTTATGAAACCAGTTACCTTTGTTAAACTAGTTTACTTATCTTTGTGACCCAACATCTGATCTCTACAATATAAGGGTGAAGTTCATGTAGGTTCATGGTTTCAGTAGAATTTCAGTCCATTAAAGCAGGAAAAGTAGGGCAGAGCATCTCAGTGTATGACAGTGGCCATATGAGAAAGAGAATCTCAGTCCATGACAGTAGCCATGTAAGACAGGGAATCTCAGTCCATGACAGTCGCCATGTCTCAGTCCATGACAGTAGCCATGTACGACAGGGAATCTCAGTCCATGACAGTAGCCATGTGAACAGGGAATCTCAGTCCATGACAGTAGCGATGTGAGACAGGGAATCTTAGTCCCTGACAGTAGCCATGTGAGACAGAGAATCTCAGTCCATGACAGTAGCCTTGTGAGACAGGGATATTCAAATCCTGGTGAACCAGGAGGCAGAAAGCAACAGAACTAAGGGAAGATACACTGAACCCCAAAAGCCACGCTCTCTGAGCCCCTCTTCTGCAGGGCAGGCCTGCCTCTGGAAATTTCCTTGGCAATGAAATAATTTCACTGGGGAATAATGATGATTACCATGTGGTCTACATTAGGCCCTTTCTCAAAAACATAATCATTTTTTTAAAAAATTGCATTTGGCGCACAACTTTAATCCTAGCACTTGAGAGGCAGAGGCAGGTGGATCTTTGTGAGTTCAAGGCCAGCCTGGTCTACAGAGTGAGTTCCAGGATAGGTGGGACTACAGGGAGACACTGTCTTGAAAAGACCAAAAAAAAAAATTGCATTTCATGCATACCCTGGAGGCATCTCCAGATGCTCTGGCTTAGTAGTTCTAGTGTAGGGCCCCAACCAAATCAGATATTTTAATTAATTTTCCATTAACAACCCATTGTGGGTGGAGAGTGACAGTTCATTGGAGGAGGATTAGTTTGGTTGGTTATCGCTGCTTGTTCTCTATACATATTCCATTGGGCATCGGCAAATAATCCATATATATTTGTTGGATCCCCCACGAGAGAAACTTCTGCCTTCTATCTATGCTACTTTTCATGTTTGGGCCCTTTAAGCACTTGATGGCAGTCTCGGGGGCAGGACCTGTTTGGGGTCATCCTCTTCACTCCTGGCGCTCTGTGAGGAGCATAAGCAAGCTGCATACCCACTGAGTGCTCTGTGAAGATCCTGAGAAAGTTGCATCCCCAGTCAATGACCAGTGGAAAGGAGATGCCCCAAGGAGGCCAAGACTTCACATACTTAAGATGCCTCTTCAATGCACTCTCACAGACTTGAAATCATTGAAATAAGTAGTACTGGGAACTAGCTAGCATTCATTCTCATCTAAAAACTATACAGAGCACAAAACACTGCTTATATGTTATGCCCTTTGCTCTATTGTAAAATGCATTGGGGGGTAAAGATAATTTCTCATTTTATAGATGCAAAAACTGAGGTTTAGTGATTCACAGTAGGTGAGTGATGGTTGATGGATTATGAATAAAGAAACTGTGGTGCAAAAAAATAGAAAATTGCATTTCAAATTCAAGCCATGATATCATTTTAGAAGATAAAAAAATGATATTTCTCCCAAAACATTTAATTCAATTCTCCTACAACTTTAAAAATTAAAGAACTTAAAAGGAGAACTTGGTTTTATTGATTTGTATTTCTTTATATCTCTGAGCATACACATGATGCTAATTTGGGTAAATTAGCTTATACTTCAAAACATTATTTTCTAAATGCTGAAAGATTTCAATTTTATTAATTTACACACTGAAAGGAATCACTGCCTTTGGAGTTTTCCTGCATGAGGGTGAACAATTATGATAGAGTATATTTCTGAACACCAGCTTTCACACAGCACATTTTAATTGACCTCAGTAAGAAAATTCCAGAAATAGGGAATACATGCTGTTTCACAACAGTATATGGCATGGCATAGAAAAGCACATGTTTGCACATTATTTTTCATTACGTTAAGAAGTTATGTAGTTGAGTTGTAAACATCATTGATTAAAGGGAAAAATTAGACCCCTAAATGTTAATAATGCCAGGGTAGGGCAAGGTGGGCCTTGTGGCCCTTAGTTTCATTTTTATTATTTTAAATGTCAATTAAACATTTTTAATTTATTCTAAATTTTTTTCAAAAAAATGTCTTTTTCATTTTCTATAAATCAGAGATAATATGATTGAAGATTTGCAGAGTATATTATATGCCGAGTAGGTGGTTGTATATGTGTCCCCATCAATCAGCCCCTTTGTTAGCTATTGAAATGCTATAAACAAAGGTAAAATGCAAAATACATCTTCTTTTGAGAACTCTGTGTAGCTACCCCCCCCCCTTTTTGGTCTTTTTGAGACAGGGTCTCCCTGTAGCCTCAGTTGTCCTGGAACTCGCTATGCTGGCGTTGAACTCACAAAGATCCACCTGCCTCTGCCTGGGCCACCACACACAGCTAAACAGCCCATTTTTGATTGGATTATTTATTGTCTTGAAACTTTGGGGATTTTTT
Source organism: Rhizomys pruinosus (assembly GCA_009823505.1). NCBI lineage: Eukaryota > Metazoa > Chordata > Mammalia > Rodentia > Spalacidae > Rhizomys > Rhizomys pruinosus. The sequence continues at coordinate 499,952 of VZQC01000139.1, read as the reverse complement.
AGGTCTTTGTACATTTTGGATATTACTCCTCTATTGGATGTATTGCTGGCAAAATTATCTCCCCCTCTGTAGGCTTCATTGATCATTTTCTTTGCTGCACAGAAATGTTTTAGTTTAATGAGCTCAATTTGTCCAATTGTTGGCCTTAGTTCCTGAGCAAAGAGACTCTGTGGCTCATGTGTACATACACATATCTTTATATTGATGTTATAGCCCAAGATTTTTATCACAAGTAACCCCCCATAGCTTTTCCTCCACCATATTCACTGAGACACTTTCCTCAGTCACACCCAGATCTCACTAATATGGTCGTTCTTGCTTGTGAACTTGCTCTGGGGAGCCCCCACTTCCACCCTCAGAGGCTGGAATTATAGGCATACCAGCAAACCTATTCACCATTATATAATTTCTTGGAATCAAAACCCCAATCCTAATGGTTGGAGGGCCTACCTGAGCTTTTTCTCAACTCTGAATAAATATTTGCATCGGTCTACTTGGCTCTACTCATGGTGGAAGGATTAATAGGCTTTTAGGTTCTGTATTAGTCACTTTTCTGTTGCTGTGATAAAACATCATGACCAAAGGAACTTATGAAAGGAAGAGTTTATTTGAGCTTACGATTGACAGTTCCAGGGAATTAGAGTCCATTGTGGCGGGAGGCATGGCAGCTGGAGCTGGAGCAGCATGGCGAGGTTCACATCTCGCAATGAGCACAGGAAGCAAGAGAGAGTGACTGGAGAAAGCAAGGCTTGTTAAACTCACTAAGCCTGCCCCCAATAACGTACTTCCTCTAGCATGGCCACACCTTCTAAGACCTCCAAGAACAGTGCCATCAATTGGAGACAAATGTCTGAATACTGAAAGCCTATGGAGGACATTCATTCAGACCACCACAGGTTCCATGTAATTTCCTTTAATTGCCTGGTGGATGAAAAGAAAACTCTTTGGAAAATATCTTGAATTTTCCATTACCTTACATTTTTCTAAGGCATTAATGAGAAAGGCATTTCTAAGCTTATTCCATTAGCCATCTGCTTCATCATTTCTTGAAGGTCTTATTAAAATTAAAACACCTAAACTCTACAATAATCAAATCAAAATCTCTAAATCTCTAGGGCTGGGCTAAAAAAAATTATGCTTCTTCAACTGGTTATTAGGCAGAAAAAAATGATTACAAACTCCTAGGAGATAGATAAGGGAAGCTGAGTTTATCATTTTCTTTTTATTTATTATTTTTATTTTATGTGTATGAGTGTATTGACTGCATGTGTGTAAGTGTACCCATATCATGCAATGACTGCGGAGGTCAGAAGAAGGTGCTGGATCCCCTGGAACTGGAGTTACAGATAGTTAGTTGTTAGCTACCATATGGATGCTGGAAATCAAATCCTGGTCCTCTGCAAGAGCTGTCAGTGCTCTTAACTGCTGAGCCATTTCTCCATTTTCAGGTTTATATTTTTCTTATGTCTACTATATCATGTATGTATTATTTATTTGTAAGAACTTCAGAGAAATTTATGTATATAGCTTTTGAACACGTTGGTGTTACAAATCTAAAGAACAGTAATCTGTATTAATTGGTAATTATGTGTCTTTTCTGTTCTAAAAGTTCCAAGAAGTAATGTTATTATATAAAAATAGATGAAAATTCACAGAATTCAAGAACACCTGATATTGTCCACTGTGTCTTTCACCCTCTTTAAATTTAAATTGTGTTTTTCACCTGTTTGTCCTGAAGGCGAAACCCAAGAGTGCCTTGCATTTTCATTTGTGCCCTTAGAAACCTTTAGGGGAACTAAACAAGATGCTTAGATGCCTTTAACTTATTTACAGTCTGGAGTCTCTGTTAATACCTTCTATACACCCAAACCTCCATATCCTTTATAAAAACATTAATGGTACAAATTATTTCACAAGAGACAGTGTAATAAAGTACATGTTTGTATTATTACTAAGCCATCTCTATGAATAGGGAAACAATTAAATATGTACAAATGTACACTGAGTCAGCAGCATAATTAAAAAATCTACAAAGAGGGAAATTAGATAAAAGAATATAGATTTACCCCCTTTACATTTTTTTAGTTTTCCTTATTAAAATAATTTATTTTAGTGCTGCTTCGCTATGCTTGAGTTAGCTATTCTTTAACCTTTAACTTTTTGTAATGAAAATTTACTTTAATATAGTTTTAATTATATGTAAAATTGCAAAAAACTTATAATTTAATACAGCCCATATCTGGCTCTCTTACTGCTAACATCCTTCATAACATTTATCCAAAGCTAATAAGCCAATATTACTACTATATTATTTTCTTAGTTCCTTAATTTATATGCATTTCTATTTGAGTAATTTTCACCTATTTACTTCTTTCCCAGGATACTCAGTTGCCACAATAGTTATAAATCAAGTCTATTACATGTACCAGTATGATGGTCTCTCAACTTTGCTAGTTTTAATTTTTAAATTGTTACTTCTTTATTTTTATTTTGTGTGTATGAGTGTTTGTATGTGTGTGTATGTGTGTGTGTGTGTGTGTGTGTGTGTGTGTGTGTGTAACTGTACTACATGTGTGCAATGCCCACAGAGACCAGAAGAGGGGAATTGGCCCTCTGAAACTGAGGATACAGATGGTGGTTAGTAGAAATGTGGGTGCTGGGAACCAAACCTGCATCCTCTGTCAGTGCTCTCCCCAGCTCCACGTTTTGCTAGTTTGTAATGAATTAATCTTTCCATTTGTAATGAATGATTAACTGGTCAAGAACAATCAAGAAAATAAATGGATTCATTAAAAATTATAAAACCCATAGTGTCTTTAATTCCTCTTGCATATACAATCTTAGACATTTGGAGAAAAAACATGGAGAGAAAGATCAATCATTTCAATATTTAATCAGTTGTGAAATGTCGCTTAAATTTAATTTTATTCTCTTCATAAATGCTTACCAAGGGGTGCACAAACATATTGGCCAAGCCATTCTCCTCATTTTCAAATTCCTTGAATCACTTCTATTTATAATGAGTACACACCTAACAGATGTTATTTTTGACAACTAGAGCTATTTGGGGATTCATTCATTCATTCATTCATTCATTCATTCATTTTGGTGTTTTTGAGACAGGGTCTCCTTGTAGCCCCAGCTGTCCTGGAACTCACTCTGTAGACTAGGCTGGCCTTGAACTCACAGAGATCCACCTGCCTTTGCCTCCCGAGTGCTGGGATTATTGGGGATTAAAGGTGTGCACTACCATGCCTGGCAACTAAGGCTATTTGTAAAGTACAAATAAGTTGTCTATGTTTTATAGAAATAATTATCTGTAGTGATATTATTGGTTTCTGCCTAAATACACAGTGTTTGACAACTCTATTCTGATACCAACCTCATAAACTAGGGCGAAGAAAAAAAATTACAATCAGCTCCCTGTTGAAATCTATTTGGATTTAAGGATCAGTTTTGTTGTTGTTGCCTTAGCAAAATTATTTCAATTGATAAACATGTAATTACAGAGTTACTTGTATTTTGCCTTCATTTGCAAATGAAATTAACGAGTACATGCCCAAAGTAATCAAAGTAATTTACAGGTACAATTAAATGGGTAAACGGACAGGGAAGAAACTGAGACTGTATAACATTATAGCTCCTTCTTATTTCATGATTTGCTACAAGCTCATCAACAGGAAAAAATAATTTAAATACAGTTACTAAGCTCTGCAGTTCCCCCTAGTTTGATATTGTCTTTCAAACTGAACAAATATTGTCTGGCTTTTGCATTCTATAAGAAAAAATAATACATAGCATACTCAAATATTCCCAGAATAAACTAATAAATTTGATTAATTTGAAAAGAAACACTATTTCTTCTCATCCCATAAAGACAAACACTGCATGCACAAGATGTATGTAAGTTCAAACCATACAAAATCTGGGAAAGTGGGTAAGAAGTTTCAGTCCAACCTGAGGAACTCTTGGCAAGTGCTAACTGTTGGGAGAAGTAGGGTCCGTTTTCTTTAAGGTTGAGACACTGCATAGGTAAGCCAGTCTCTAATAAATAAACTCCTGTCACACTGAGCAGCATTTGGGGACACACATTAGAGTCAATAGGCCTCTCTTTATATGTATCATCTATCTATTTATCATCTATCTATCTATCTATCTATCTATCTATCATCTATCATCTATCTATTACCTATCTATTATCTATCTATCTATCATCTATCATCTATCTATCTATCTATCTATCTATCTATCTATCTACCTACCTACCTACCTACCTACCTACCTGTGGGGATTCTGTTTGGCAGAAGCACTTAGAAAGTCAGGTGGCAACCCTCAGCCCTCAGGCAGGAGTACTGCTGATTCCCTGCTTGCTTTTGAAACCTGTCTGGCAGCACCACTGTCTCTAGTGCTTTGGGCAAAACATTGTCACATTCCTGTAGTGATCTGAGTATGTGGTATGCCCCAACCCCCAGTCACACCTCAAGGTCCAGTATAAATACCCAGGATGAGAGTAATAAAGTTGAGTTATTCCTCCATGGAACTCCTCCCAGTCTTGTTCTTGAGTCCATCCTTTCCTTGTCCTTTCCTTGTTCTTTCTCTTTCTCCTCTTTCTCTCATTCTTTCTCTCTCCAGGCTTGTACTTCCTCACCCCTCTCCCTCTCTACCAGGGCTAATACCCTGGTTGTTAACCAGCTGGCTGGAAGGACCTGGGAGCTCGCATTCCTGGGAAACTGCAAGCCTTGGTCAAAGGGAGGAAGAACATCAGAAAGGCTACACCTAACTATCTATCATCTATCATCTATCACCTATCATCTATCTATCTATTTATCTATCTATCTATCTATCTATCTATCTATCTATCTATCTATCTATCTTTCTATCTCTAATTGGGCAAAGAGAGATGCTTAAAGGGGAGAGGTTCTAAATATGATCAAAATAGAGCTCGATGGGGAGGCGCAAGTCTTTAATCCCAGCACCTACAAGACAGAGGCCATGGGATCTCTCTGGCATAAAGGTTAGCCTGATGTACATGGCAAGTTTCCAGCCAACTGGGGCTATCCTGTTTCAACAACAACAACAACAAATAAACCAAAAGAAAATATATTCTATGAAATCCTCAAAAATTCAATTATAAATAAAATAAAGTGAATAGACTATCTTTCTAAACAAACAAAAAAAAATGTGCACCACAAGATGTATAGTAAAATGTTTTTTTTTTAATGGAAAACTGAAGGATTGTCAAATTTAATTTCATGAATATACTTAGATACACTTTCTCACTAAAAATACTTTTTCATTATAAATGACAAAATCAGATGAAGGAACAGATGTACCCTTTGGTTTGTACCCAGAAAGTACTCTACAGTGTAGAGGTTATACAAAATATTTCAGTGTCATTGAAGGACAGTTTCAAATATTCTTTCCTTTACCTACCGAGGTAACTTTTCTCTTATTCTTCATCAAATCACGAACTCATAGCAATGATTTTTAGTTTGAGTATTTTTTTTTCTTTTTTGCAATGAGATGTCAGCCTGGAAAGATATGATGAATGACACTCGGATACTGCTCCTTGCAGTATTTTTGGAAAGGCCATGTGCTCAGCACAGTTTAAGTCAAAAGGTACAAGTATAAACCCAAATTCTATGTGTATGCTTGAAGGTCAGACAAAGGCAGTAGACAGGTTAAATCACCTCTTGTCACTGCTTTTAATGCGATTCTTCTTTATGAAAATATAATTGTAAATCTTTTTTATAAAAGAAGCTTAAAGTACAAGTAATGTGTTAAAATTTTGAGTCTAAGCATGAAAATAATCTTATTCAGTGTATGAACTGCTATAAAGCCACAATAATAATACTATTATCTAAGAGGAAGTTATTTATTGCACACACACTGGTATAAAATATGTAATAATTTAATAAATAGCTATTTGTATTTATAAAATAGTCACAATTCTTATTCATTTTCCGAGGCTCTAACCCTTATTTTTATAGTAATTTATCAATATATTCTTGCATAGTTCCCATCTTCATTTTTTTCAGTAATTAAATGAAACCTGTAAGATAGTATTCAGAAAAGTTAAGGATGATATTAATAAGCATTCAGAGGAAAAATAGATTGCTTTGCTTTCAGAAAAAGTTGTCCACAAGATCTTTGTGTCTATCACTTGCCTTCCCTGTGGTAAAGGGTTTTTTTTTTTTTTTCTGTTTTAAATCTGCAGTTTGTTTTAACTTATACACAAAATATAAGGGACCCAGTAAGTTTATTTTTCTTTTAGGTCCATCTCAATATATAGATCACCTTGCCTTTCATATTGGTATATATTCATTGCACATAGTAGAGTGCTTCACAAGGATATTTTGAAAGGTAAAAAATATGTGTTTTATGCCAAAGTAACCTCCATAACTATTAGTGCTGCTTAAATACCTATATATCTAATTGCTTGTGCTTCATTAGTAGGATCGAAAGGTTACTCCTGAACAAACTGTCAGCCCATGAAAGGAAACAGCCAGAATTACCAGAGTCCAATCAACAGTTCCAGAGAGAGGACTGTTTTACTTCTCATCCACCTGTGCCCCTTTTCTAAGCCTAGGAGAACAATCTGCGGAGAGAGGCGTGGTAGAATGTAAAGGCTGCCATTGGGGTGAATGGTGAAACTACAGCGATGTAGTCTGGACACTCATTTGAATCAACTTGATTGAACAAACAAACCTGTCACCCCCCACTGAATGGTGGGACTGTGGGGGTTTGGGCACACCAGTCTGTAGATTGGTTTTGCACGAAGGATCTTTAACTCATGGATTATCACTTATACCTAAAAAAGGCAAAAAAAAACCCTGAAAGATGCAGGACAGTTATGGCGAATACATGATCTGGGATGGGGTGGGGGTGGGGGGGAAGGGAAAGGGAAAAATATGCCTGATCTGAATTGGAAAATGATGTACGAAAATGCACAAACCATCAATAAAAATTAAATTAAAAAAAAAAGAAAGGTAAAAAAATATGTAATTTGATCATACTATTATCTGCTACTTGCCTGCTTCATGGAAACTGTATGTTCTGTAAAAATGATTCACTAGTTTGACTGTTCATGGCAATTACCTTATTGAATACAAGTTGAGCCAATTTTTTACTCAAAATAGTTTTGAGAAATAATAGCACAAGACACTATTGCAATGTGCTAAATTTAGCATAAGGGAAAAAAGCAGTATCTATAGAATATATTATCTATATATATATATACTATATCTAATATATATATATACATTACCATTGCAGAGAAGAAATATAGAAAAGACAAATCAGAAACTAAAATAAAGGAAACTAGCTTCATGGCTGAAGAGACGGCTCAGAGTTAAGAACACTGAATACACTTGCAGTAGACCAGGTTTTCATTCCCAAAACCTACATGTTGGCTCATAACCATCCATAACTTCAGGGGAATGGGATGCCCTCTTCTGGCCTCCACAAGCATTGCAGAAATTAATTGCCTGCAATGATGGCCTGTGAGTAAAATGTGGAAAGAAGAAGGATGACACCGGGTGTCAGAGATGAACAACACTTCTATAAAATGTCTTTTTAGATACTTGCTCATCTCTGAAAGTGTATACCCTCCACATATCAGAAAATGTACAGAAAAAAACAAGTGCTATGGAGAAACTGTACAAGAAATGGAAAAATCAATGTAATTAATTAATTTTCCAGAAGTGAAAATGCACTGACACTGACAGGAATGAAAAGAGATAACTAATATAAGTGACTCTAGCAGTCAACATTTTGCTTGGATACTATAAGAACAAAGACAAATTCCAATATGCATCACTTCCAACTACTTGGACAAAAGCTCAAGAGCCCTGCACAAGAAATACTACTAGGTAATTGGCGCTAGCATACACAGATGAAGTTTACCATTCGTCGTTTGTTTATCTTGTGGATTGTGTTACTTCACTTAACATAATATCTTCTAGTTCCATCCATTTGCCTGCAAAATCGAATCTAGACTCGCTTCCCTTTCCATGCCTCCACCCCACCCCAAGTCCCTGCACTCTGCTGGACATGTCCTGTATCTTTTTCTGAGACTTTCCGGAGTTTTTTTTTTTTTTTTTTTTTTTCAGTTCTTTTGTTTGTTGTTCTCTCCAACTTGTAACAACAACAACAACAGAAAAGACTGCGTCAAAGAACTGACTGAAACGTTGAAGTTTTGTTTGAAATAGTCAACTTCTATATCGAGAATTTTGAGAAAGACGTTACCTGAGAAAAAGATGAAAAACATGTTTGGCAGAATGCATGACCTCTGGTGGGGTGTAGGGAGGGGGACATCGGTCTAGATTTGATTTGTAACATAATCCTGTACGAAAAATATATATAAAACAATAAGAAATTTTTTATAAAAGAACAAAGACAAATTGAACAGTGAATTACTATAGTAATTTTAGTCACATCTCTCAAGGACATGTGTTAATAATTCCTAAGCAATTTCACTTTTATACAGGAGTTTAATGAATAAAATATACTATAAATAGACAAAAACAATTTCTACACAATTTTAATGCATAAATATGATATAAGAGATAATAAACATTTTCTTATGATAATGAAGAAAAAATTGTAAACATAGAAAATATAAGGAAAATAAGTCCTATATTGTTGAACAGGAAATAAAACATGTGAAGGTCCATGAGGATACCTGTTCTTTGTGGTACCTAGTGATCTTGTATTTTTACTTTGCACTGATATTTTTATTATAATCAATCTAGAGATCAAATAGAAATTCTTGGGAAAATAAAAGTAAAATATGTAAGTATTTATTTTAAAATTAGAATAAATTTTCTTTTACTACAATTTTTATTGAGTCTTGTTATTTCATAGAATAGTTCTTAATCAAGACTAGACCTCTTTCCCACCCATGCCTCTCCAACCCCCCACCACAGCTCATGTATTCCACCATTCCTATTCAGTCAATCATTTGGACTCAAGTGTACTTAAGTGAAAATTTATCTACAGGAGTCTAATCAGTCCATGTAGAGATCTTAAGTAAGACATACTCTCCCTCACCCAGTAGCAATGAGTATCCAACATTTCTCAATCAAGGGCTGGCCTACCACCCATTTCTTTCCTCTCGGCTGGTTCCTAGCTCTTACATTCCTTCCACCACCTCTTCTGCAATGCTTCTTGAAGTGTTAAGTGGGTGACATTCAGTATAAGAATCCTACCAACGGACACACACTTTGTAATCTCATTTTCTTTAAAATTTGGCCAGTTGCCAGTTGACGCTAACTGTGTGTATCACACGCTGTTTTACAAGGAAGCTTCTCTGATGAGGTTTGAAGAATGCATTCGTTTTCTCTCTGCCTCTTGTTCCATGAGCCTTAGGTGTTTAGCTGTAGGTGTGTCACTTAGAAACTGAGGATCTCGGGCTGGAGAGATGGCCTAGCGGTTAAGAGCGCCGACTGCTCTTGCAGACGACCAGGGTTCGATCCCCAGTACCCACATGGCGCTGAGAACTGTCTTTAACTCCAGTTCCAGGGGAATCCGAAACCCTCTTCTGACCTCAGCGGCATTGCACGACACGGGTGCACAAACCTGCATGTAGACAGTACATTGCATTGCATGACACGGGTGCACAAACCTGCATGCAGACAGTACATTCATACACATATGAAAGTAAATAAATTAAAAAAAAAAAGGAAAGAAACTGGGGATCTCAGACTTATAGTCTCTGTATCTGACCAGGTGTGGAAATCTGCAGTAACCTCTATCTGTTGCAAAAATAAACTTTTTGGTGAGTGGTATACAGTATGTTTGTCTGTAAGTAGAAGGATCCATGTTTAGCTTATGGAAAGAAATTTCATTATCTAGAAATATTACAGAGCTAGGATTTTCTCTGGGACCTAGTTTGCTTCCAGCCATGTGCATTTGGCCGAGATTACAGTGCCAGTCATGAGTTTTGTCCCATTGAGAGGGCTTTAATCCCAATTAGGTAGCTGTTAATTACACCTACACCCCCAGACAATAGTGCCACTACTTCACCAATAAGGGTAGCTTGCTGTGTCATTTATTATGGCTATGAGGATTTGGGGCTGTGTTGAACCATTGATTGACCTTCTCCCTTAGCAGTTTGCATATTCTAATCTAGGATTATGAGACCATAGTGTTGCACAGCTTTGATAATAAGTAGCAAGCAATAGTAGACACAGGAGGACAAGTAGGAAGAGCTGCCACAGAATGGGAATCTCCTAAATTCTATAACCATAGTTCATTTTTAAAGTCCTGCATGCTTCTGTCATAATCATGGAAATGTAGTTAGTGATAGAACATTTTCTCTTTCGTTACGCAATTACTCGCATTGTAATAATAAAAATAAATGTATATTTGTGCATAAACCATTTTTAGCTAAAAAATACTAACTTTCCACAGTAGAAAAAAAACATTACTTTGCAAATATGCTTTTTGACAATTATTTTGTTATTATTTTGTGTAGGAGTGTATTGCCGGCATGTGTGGAAGTATCCTGCAATGTCCACAGAAGTCAGAAGATGGTGACAGATCCCCTAGAACTGGAGTTATAAATGTTTGTTAGTCATCATTCGAGTGCTGGGAACTGAACCTTGGTCCTGTACGTGAGAAGCCAGTGCTCTTAACCGCTGAGCCATCACTCCAGCCTCAGCTATTGGCATCTTGATTTAAGTGGCTAAATGAATAGAGGCTGAGGAGATAGCTTAGTGGGAAAAGTGCTTGCTCTGCAAGTCCTGGGACATGGGTTTGATCCTTAGCACCCATGCGAATAGTTAGACATGATGCAGAGTGAATCTAATTTCAGTGCTACAAAGACAGACGAAGATGCTTGACTAATCCATCATGTTCACCGGTAAGCTGGCACAATGCAATTGCCAAGCCCCAGGTCCCATTAAGTCTCCATCTGAAAAATCAATCTGTGCATTTACTGAGGGCTGACAATGAGGTAGACCTCCAGTTCCACTAAAATGTGCACACACATGCATGCACACACACAGATGCACACACAAATAAATAATAAATAAATGGAGAAATATTCAATGGGGAAAATAAAACAAGAAAGGCCACAGATAAAATTTCAAAGAACCTGAGCCTGTTGTGATAAGAAATGAACACACTTGTTTTCCAATCTGAGAGTAAGGATTCAAACCCCTGATGTAGTCTAAAGTAGATCTCAGCCAAGTAGTAGGTTCAGAATCAGGATGTCTGATTTAAATTTATTGGAAGTTGTGCAAACCAGAAGGTGACCATTTTGTCCTAAGCTATGAATAATGGATAAGGATGGGGCCAATAGAAACCAAAGTGTGAAGAGACCGCGAAGACTGAGAGAGAAGGGAAAAGAAGCAAAGAGTCAGTGATAAGGAGGAGCCCTGACAAAGCAGGCAGACCTCTGCGTAGATCCGAATGTTCAGTTTCTGTCATGGTATGAACCAGTTTCAGCCTGACTGCTCTCGTATGAAACAATAACTGGAAGTTGTGGTGTGGATGAGAGTGTTGACAGACAGCAGGAGGGCTGCTGCCTGGTAGATCACACTGGCCTGAACACTCATTCTTTCGCAACCCTTCCTTATCTCACTTCAGGGATGAATGAGTACACAGTTTAAAACGTGGTATCTTAAATCTTTATGCTTAGGATCAATGAATCTGTTAAGAGCCTATGGATTCATTGCTAAAACTTTTTTGCTCATTTAACCAACTAATTTTAATAATGCTATATGGTAGATAGTACATTCCTCACAAATTTGGGGGAGAAAAGGCATTACAAATAACACTGCCAAATTAACAAATCTGCTGTTTTAAATTTTTTTATTTATAATTATTAGTTTTTATTAGAAAGGATTAAACCGATGGCCTAATGCGTGCTATGTAAGCACTTATCTCCCCAGTGGAACAGGATCAGATTTTGAGGCCATAGATAGGCCAGTGCATTTGGAGCACACTTCTATGTTTCTTGTTATGTTTCTTATTCCAAAGATAATGATACTTGAATTTTATTTGCTTTGAGAAGTACACATTTGAAGAAAAAGATCTGTGTTGAAGAAAAAGATCTCATAAGCCACATATTTAGAGACTTGCAAATGTTCAGCAATTAAAGTTGAATAACAGAGCACAAATATTTTTATGACATGAAAAAGTACATTGTCAGCCTCGGCCTATTTCCATTGCTTTATCTTGCTTCTCTTTACAAATACATAGGTAACTCATATTTTTTACTTTATTTATTTAATTATTTATTTATTTATTATTTAAAGTGTATATGTTTAGGTCAGAGGACAAAGTGGGAGTCTGTCCTTGCCTTCCATTATGTGTGTGTGTGTGTATGTGTGTGTGTGTGTGTGTGTGTAATCAATTGTAGGTCATCAAGATTGGAAGCAAGCATTGCTATCTCTGAGTCATCTTCAGCCCAATAAATAACTTTTTTCTTTGTTTTTAACGAAATTTTTGCAAAATCTAAATTTAATTTTTGTATTTTTTGCTTTATTTTTATTTTATGTGTATTAGTGTACTATGTATGTGTATGCAGGTGAACCTGTGTTCTGCAGTGCCCTCAGAGGACAGAAGAGCATATCGTACAGAAGAGCATGCAGAATGGTTGGACCAGTTTGAATTCTCACCACCAGTGAGTGTTCCCCCTTCCCTGGATCCTCATGAGAATTTTTGTATCATTTCGTCACTAATTTTAGCTATTCTGACTGGGATATGATTTAACATTAAAGTAGTTTAATTTACATTTCACTAATTACTAAGGGTATTGAACATTTTCTTAGCCATTTTTATTTCTTCTTTTGAGAGCTCTATGCAGACCCATCCATAGTTCATTTTTTTTAATTTAATTTTTTTTATTGATGCTTTGTGCATTTTGTACATCATTTTCCAATTCAGATCAGGCATTTTTCCCTTTCCCTTCCCCCCCCCACCCCCACCCCATCCCAGATCATGTATTCTGCCATAACTGTCTTGCATCTTTCTCTGTTTTTTTTTTTTTCCTTTTTTAGCTATAAGTGATAATCCATGAGTACAAGCATCCTTCGTGCAAAACCNTAGCATGAACTGATTTTTTTTTTACAGGATTATTGTATGTTCTTAATGGTTTGTTGCCTGTTCCTCTGAGGTTGTTATGTGTTAATTCCCTAAGTCTTATCTTTGGAGTCGTCTCTCCCCATCTGCTTCAATTCCTTAAAAACCCTTGCCCATTTCATATGCTCTTGTCGCCATGTGTTTTCTTCCATATAAATCCTGTAACAAAGGCAGTAAGATATTTGCCTCAAGAGCCTGTATGAGATTTTGCCATAAGAAGCTGTAGAAAGATTTTCCCAAAGAATAAAGAAGTTTCCTTGAAATTTATACATGTGTGTGTTGTGTGCATAAAGAGGCATTTACAGTAAAGGGTGAATCTACCAGAGGCTGACTAGAACTCCAAGTGTAAATGTACTCACATTGACAAAAGAAAAGCTACAAATATGGTTAAGCAACTATCTCTGTGGTAGGATGTTAAGCCATTTGGGTATATCCCAAGGAGACGTACAACAGTTTCTAATGATAGGTCCATTTCTAGTTGTTAAAGAACCCTTCACCAGACTAAATAAAGAACTCAAAAAATGCAGGGGCATGGAACCAAATGACCTAGTTAAAAATGAACTATGGCTTCATGAACAGCTCCAGGAGACGAGTGGACTGTTTACCTTCTCTAATCCACCTGTGCCCCTTTTCTAAGCCCTAGGGAACAACCTGCGGAACAACCTAGGGGGCGTGGTAGAATGTAAAAGCTCCAATTGGGGTGAATGGTTCGATTTAACTAAGCGATGGTCGTCGGAACCCTCATTTGATCAAACTTGATTGATTTTGAACACAACAACATGTCACTCCACTGGATGGTTGGCTGTGGGGGTTTGGGACAACAGCCTGCAAATTGGTTTTGCACGAAAGTGAGCTTGTACTCATGGATTATCCACTTATAGCTAAAAAAGGAAAAAAAAAAAACAGACGGAAATGATGCACGACAGTTTATGGCAATACACTGATTGGGGATGGGGGGGGGGTGGGGGGGGGAAGGGAAAAGGGCAAAATGCCTGATCTGGAATGGAAATGGATGTACAAAAGCACAAAGCATCAATAAAAAAAAATTAAACAAAAAAATTTGTAAAAACAAAAAAAAATTAAATTAAAACAATGAACTATGGATGGGTCTGCATAGAGCTCTCAAAAGAAGAAATAAAAAAATGGCTAAGAAATGTCATACCCCCTTAGTAATTAGTGAAATGTAAATTAAACTACTTTAATGTTAAATCATATCCCAGTCAGAATAGCTAAAACTTAGTGACGAACATGATACACACCTTCTCCCTGAGGATCCATGGAAGGGGGAACACTCACTGTGGTGAGAATTTCAAAACTGGTCCCACCATTCTGCATGCTACTTCTGTACGCATCTCTCTTTGACCTCTGAGGGCACTGCAGAACACAGGTTCACCTGCATACACATACATAGTACACTAATACACATAAAAAAACAATAAACGCAAAAAATCCAAATTAAAATTAGAATTTTGCAAAAATTTTCAGTTTAAAAACCAAGAAGGAAAAAAGTTATTTATTGGGCTGAAGATGACTCAGAGATAGCAATGCTTGCTTCCAATCTTGATGACCTACAATTGATTACACACACACACACACACCACACCTACACACACACACACATAATGGAAGGCAAGGACAGACTCCCACCTTTTTCCTCTGACCTAAACATATACCACCTATTAAAATAATCATAAATAAAATAATGAAATAAATACAGCTAAAAAACTATGAGTAACCTATGTATTTGCTAAGAGAGCACGATAAAGCAATGCAAATAGGCCGAGGTGGACAATGTTTTTTTTTTTATACTTTTTCATGTCATAAAAAATTTGTGCTCTGTTATTCAATTTAATTGCTCGAACATATTTGCAAGTCTTAAATAGTGGCCTTATGCCGATCTTTTTCTTCAACACAAGCAATCTACCTTTTTTTCTTCAAATGCGTACTTCTCAAAGCAATATAAAATTCAAGTCTCATTATTTTGGAATAAGAAACCATAAACAAGAAACATAGACGTGTGCTCCAAATGCACTGGCCTATCTATGGCCTCAAAATCTGATCCTGTTCCACTGGGGAGATAAGTGCTTACATAGCACGCATTAGGCCATCGGTTTAATCCTTTCTAATAAAAACTAACAATTATGGTCTCAATACATCCCTCCCATGTGTTAAGTCAGTTCCTAGTTTTTCTTGGCCAGCAGGTTCTTATTGCCTCTCCTCCTTTAGGTATCCCAACTTAAGGCAAGGAGCCTTACTTTTTGTGGGGCCCTGGATCCCCCGGCCAACAGCATACCTGGTTAGAAATAATCATTGCTGATTGTCGAGAGCTTCCTGTCTTACTTATTTATTTTGCCTGTGTGCATAGCCCTAGGACTTTCGTATTATATTTGGTTTTGAAAAGAGAGCGTATCCCTTCCACAGTTCCCACATGTCTAGTAGTCAATTTAAAGAAAGCAGTTTTAACGGTTTTATAGAGATTACCTCTACCCATAAGTTGTCTCCAATTTACAGTTGGGGAGACGCGACCTCATCATGATATTTCTCCTTTTTCTATGGGTTGGAAGGCAAGGAAGTCTCTCATATCAGAACCTTGGTGGCACCTAGAAGGTAAGTTTAATTAGGACTCATTTTAACTAGTTGTTACATGTAGAATCCACAGATGGGTTCGATGTTTATTGGCCATCTGAGGCCTTTCTTCCTTTGAATGTTCAGACGGGTCAACCTTATTGTTGCCACTTTTTGGTACATCTACTCAATGCAAACCTGTATCTTTCTTTCTCAGCCGTTCATTGGTTGAAGTTTTGTCCTGTTGGATACAAAACCAAAATCTTTTTCCCATAGTTTAGTCTTAAGATTTTGAATTGCGGGGTTTGCTGAAAGGTTTCATGTTTTTGTATCCCCCCCCCTTTTTTTTTTTTAGCGTATGAGGTCTCCAGAAGATAGTTGTATTATCCCTGACTATAGGGGCAGTCAATGTATAGAATTTCATCAAATTCACCCATGTTGTTTTGGGTGACTATATATGATTAACTTGGGAAGCAAACTAATTTTACGTTAAATCATCTTAAAGGGAATGTTTACAAGGTGATACTGTTACAACAGAGAAATTATAGAAAACACTTGTATGTGTCAATCCCAAATGTTATTGCTCTACAGATTTTATTTAAAGCAAATGTGGGCAACAGCGAATTATATCTCATTTAATTCAGATGCATTACGGCTATTGGCTCTCCCTTGGAGAAATAACCCTGCTGATTGCCACCAAGCTTACATCCTCTACAGGTTTAATTGTTATAAGACACAGTAATACCCTTTCATATATAAGGGGGGAAAATGTAATTCATGGATTTAAATATCCAAACATGTGTCTATGCTAAAGTAACCTACCCTAACAATTAGTGCTGCTTAAATAACTCTATATCTAATTGCTTGTTCTTCATTAGTAGGATCGACAGGTTATTTCCTGGAAAACTGTCAGCCCCTGTAAGGAAACAGCCCAGAATTGACCAGAGTCCAAGTTCACAGCCAGAGAGAGTGGACTGTTTACCTCTCATCCACCTGTGCCCCTTTTCTAAGCCTAGGGAACAACCTGCGGATAGAGGGGGGTGGTAGAATGTAAGGGCGCCGATTGGGGTGAGAGGGTTCGACACTACAGCAATTGTAGTGGACACTTTTTTTATCAACTTGATTGAACAAAACAACCTGTCACCCCCCCACTGATTGTGGGGGCTGTAGGTGTTTGGGCACAACAGCCTGCAGATAGGTTTGCATGAAGGATTGCTTGTACTCATGGCTTCATATAGCTATAAAATGAAAACAAACAAAAAAAAACTGAGAGAAAGATGCCGGACCGTTATGGCAGAATGCAAGATCTGAGGTGGCTGTCTTTGGGGGGTGGGCGTGGGGGGAGGGAAAGGAAATACGCTGAACTGAATTGGATAAAATGTATGACATGCACAAAAGCATCCACTAAAAATTTAATTAAAAAAAAACAAAACTAACAATTATAAATAAAAAAATTTTAAAACAGCAAGCTTTGTTACTTTGGCAGTGTTCAGTGTTATTTGTAATGCCTTTTCTCCCCCAAATTTGTGAGGAATGTACTATCTACCATATAGCATTATTAAAATTAGTTGGTTAAATGAGCAAAAAAGTTTTAGCAATGAATCCATAGGCTCTTAACAGATTCATTGATCCTAAGCATAAAGATTTAAGATACCACGTTTTAAACTGTGTACTCATTCATCCCTGAAGTGAGATAAGGAAGGGTTGCGAAAGAATGAGTGTTCAGGCCAGTGTGATCTACCAGGCAGCAGCCCTCCTGCTGTCTGTCAACACTCTCATCCACACCACATCTTCCAGTTATTGTTTCATACGAGAGCAGTCAGGCTGAAACTGGTTCATTCCATGACAGAAACTGAACATTCGGATCTACGCAGAGGTCTGCCTGCTTTGTCAGGGCTCCTCCTTATCACTGCCTCTTTGCTTCTTTTCCCTTCTCTCTCATTTCTCGCTGGGTTCTTCACACTTTGTTTTCTCTTGGCCCCATCTCCTTATCCATTCTCATAGCTTAGGACAAAATGCGTCACCTTTGGTTTGCACCACTTCCCCTAAATTTTACATCAGGGACATTCCTGCTTCTGAAACCTACTCCTTGGCTGCGGAGATCTACTTTGTGGACTCCATCTCTGTGGGTTTGAATTCCTTCCTCTTCAGATTGGAAAACACGTGTTTGTCATTTATCACAACAGGCTCAGGTTCTTTGAAATTTTATCTGTGGCCTTTCTTGTTTTATTTTCCCCATTGTATATTTCTCCATTTTATTTATTATTTATTGTGTGTGCATCTGTGTGTTGTGCCCATGCATGTGTGTGCACTCATTTTGTGGAATGGATGTCTACCTCATTGTCAGCCTCAGTAAATGCAACAGATTGATTTTTAGATGGAGACCTTATGTGACCTGCGGGCATTGGCAAGTGCATGTGCCCAGCTTAACCCGGGTGAACCTGATGATAGTTCGCATCTTCGGTCTGTCTTTTGTAGCACTGAATTAGATTCACTCTGCATCCCCCCATGTCTAACTATTTCGCATGCGGTGCTAAGGATTCAAAAAACCCATGTCCCCGGACTGCAGAGCAAGCAGTTTTCCCATAAGCTTATCTCCTCATGCCTCTATTCATTTAGCCCCTAACATCAAGTGCATAGCTGAGGCGGCGTAGTGATGGCGACGCGGTGTAAGAGCACCCTCCGTTTCTCACGTACGGGACCAAGGTTCAGTTCCCAGCACTCGAATGATGACTAACAAACATTTTTATAATCCAGTTATAGGGGATCTGTCACCATCTTCAGGCCCCCATAGATACTGTATGACATGGGTGCAATTACACACATGCAGGCAATTCACTCCTACACATAAAACTAAAAAAAATTTTTTTTTGACCCATGAGTCTCAAAGAAAGCAGTTGTTTTATATATAAATAAATAAAAATGCCAAAAATGTTACTGTGATTTATCCATTTCTTTTTATTATTCAATTTGCGAGTACTTGCGTCAAACGGAAAGAGAAAATGTCTATCACTCAACCACATTTCCATGATTATGACAGAAGCATGCAGGACTTTAAAAATGAACTATGGTTATAGAATTTAGGAGATTCCCATTCTGTGGCAGCTCTTCCTACTTGTCCTCCTGTGTCTACTATTGCTTGCTACTTATTATCAAAGCTGTGCAACACTATGGTCTCATAATCCTAGATTAGAATATGCAAACTGCTAAGGAGAAGATCAATCAGTGGTCCAACACCAGATTTAAGGCCTAATAGCCACAGCAATGACCAGCATAGCAAAATTTCTTTATTGGTACAGTAGTGGTAGTTTCATCTTGTAGTTATTCAACAGCTGTCTAATTAGACACAAATTCCTCCCTATTGTAGTGAACTCATGGGTGGCTCTCTAATTGTATCCAAATGCACATGGCTGGAAGCAAACTAGGTCCCAGAGAAAATCCTAGCTCTGTAATATTTCTAGATAATGAACAAATTTCTTACCATACGCTAAACATGGATCCTTTACTTAAGACAAAAAACATTACGTTATACAACTCACCAAAACGTTTTTTTGCAAAAGATAGAGGCTACTGCTGAGTTCTACACCTGGTCAGATACAGAGACTATTAAGTCTGAGAATACCAGTTTCTTTCTTTTTTTTTTCATTTATTTACTCTCCTATGTGTCTGAATTGTATGTCTGCATGCAGGTTTGTTGCACCCGTGTCATGCCCAATGCAAATGTACTGTCTAATGCATGTTGTGCACCCGTGTCGTTCTGTGCCGTGCAACTGCCGCTGAGGTTCAGAAGAGATTGAATTCCCCTGGAAACTGGAGTTACAGACAGCTCTCAGGCGCCCTTGGGTACTGGGATTGAACCCGCGTCGTCTGCAAGAGCAGTTGTTGCTTTAAACCGCTAGGCCATCCTCTCCAGCCGGATCCTCGTTCTAAGGACACACCTACAAGCTAAAAACACCTAGGCTCATGCGAACCAAGAGTCAGAGAGAAAAACGAATGACATTACTTCAACCCTCCATCAGAGAAAGCTTCCCTTGTAAAAACAGCGCGTGATACACACAGCTTACGCGTCAAACGGGCAATGGCAAATTTTAACGAAAATGAGATTACAAAACGTGTGTGTCGTTGGTTTCGGTTAGGATTCTATACTGAATGTCACCCAACTTAAACACTCAAGAACATTGTGGAAGAGAGGTGGGAAGGAATGTAAGAGCTGGAGGAACACAGCCCGAGAGGAAAGACCCGAAATGGGTTGTGGCAGCCCTTGATTGAGACATAATTGGTACTCATTTGATTACTATTGGGTGAGGGGAGAGTATGCCTTACTTAAGATCTCTACATGGACTGATTAGACTCCTGTAGATAAATTTTCACTTAAGTACACTTGAGTCCAAATGATTGACTGAATAGGACTTAACATGCATGGTGGAATACATGAGCTGTGGTGGGGGGTTGGAGAGGCATGGGTGGGAAAGAGGTCTAGTCTTGATTAAGAACTATTCTATCGAATGCACAAAAGCTCAATAAAAATTCGCTAAGTAAAAGACACAAAGAAAATTTATTCTACATTTTTAAACTAAATACTAATATTTTTACTTTATTTTCCAGATTTTATTTGATTCTAGATTGCTTTATAATAAAAAAACTCAGTGCAAAGTAAAATAACAAGAATCACTAGTACCCACAAAGAAACAGGTATCCTCATGGACCCTTCACATGTTTCTTTCTGTTCAACAATAAGACTTATTGCCTTATATTTTCTATGGTTTACAATTTTTTCTTACCTTTCTTCATAAGAAAATGTTTAATTATCTCTTATATCATATTTATGCATTAAAATTGTGTAGAAATTGTTTTTGTCTATTTATAGTATATTTTATTCATTAAACTCCTGTATAAAAGTGAAATTGCTTAGGAATTATTAACACATGTCCTTGAGAGATGTGACTAAAATTACTATACTAATTCACTGTTCAATTTTGCTTCGTTCTTTTATAAAAAAATTCTTATTGTTTTATCTATTTTTCGTACAGGATTTTGTTTACAAATCAAATCTAGACGATGTCCCCCTTCCCTACCACCCCACCAGACGGTCATATGCCTTCTGCCACAAAACCGTTTTTCCATCTTTTTCTCCGTCTCTTTCTCAAAATTCTCGCTATAGAAGTTGACTATTTCAAACAAAACTTCAAGTTTCAGTCAGTTCTTTGAAGAGTCATTTTCTTTTGTTGTTGTTAGTACCAAGTTGGCAAGAGAACAACAAACACAAAGAACTGAAAGATAAAAAAATAAATATAAAAAAAACAAAAAAAAAAAAAACAAAAAAAAAAAAAAACTCCGAAGTTCAGAAAAAGCTACAGGACATGTAGCGCAAGAGTTCAGGGACTTGGGTGGGGTGGAGGCATAGAAAGGGAAATGCGAGTCAGAGTCGAATTTTGCAGGTAAAGATGGAACTAGAAGATATTATGGTTAATGCAAGTAACACAGCCCCTAGATTAAACAAAACGACGCAATGGTAAACTTCTCTTTGATCCTAGCGCCAATTACCTAGTAGTAGTTCTTGTGCAGGGCTCATGCGCTTTTGTCCAGTAGTGGATAGTGATGCAATTGGATTGTTCTTTGTTTGTCTTTTTAGTTATCCAAGCATAAATGTGACTGCTAGAGTCATACTTATAATAGTCTTATCTTTTTCATCCTGTCAGTGTCAGTGCATTTCACTTCATGCGAAAAATTAATTAATTACATTGATTTTTCCATTTCTTGTACAGTTTCTCCATAGCACTTGTTTTTTTCTGTACATTTTCTGATATGTGGAGGGTATACACTTTCAGAGATGAGCAAGTATCTAAAAAGACATTTTATAGAAGTGTTGTTCATCTCTGACACCCGGTGTCATCCTTCTTCTTTCCACATTTTACTCACAGGCCATCATTGCAGGGAATTATTTCTGCCATGCTTGTGGAGCCCAGAAGAGGGCATCCCATTCCCTGAAAGTTATGGATGGTTATGAAGCCAACATGTAGGTTTTGGGAATGAAAACCTGGTTGACTGCAAGCTGTATTCAGTGTTCTTAACTTCTGCACCTCTCTCTCAGCACATGAAGCTAGTTCCTTTAATTTTAGTTTTCTATTTGTGATCTTTTCTATTATTTTTCTCTTGCAAATGTATGGTCTCTATATATATATAATATACTATATATATCTTATATTATTATAATTTCTATAGCTGCTTTTTCCATTTGCTAAATTTAGCCATTGAATATGTGTCTGTGCTATTATTTCTCAAAACTATTTTGAGTAAAAAATTGGCTCAACTTGTATTCAATAAGGTATTGCATGACTAAGTCAAACTGTGAATCATTTTTAAGACAGAGAATACAGTTTCCATGAAGCAGGCAGTAGCAGATAATAGTATGATCAAATTACATTTTTTTTACCCTTTCTTTTTTTAATTTTAATTTTTATTGATGGTTTGGCCATTTTGTAAAATCATTTCCAATTCAGTTCAGGCAATTTCCCTTTCCCTTCCCCCCACCCCCCACCCATCCAAGATCATGTATTCTGCCATAATTCCTCCGTCTTCAGGGTTTTTTTTTTTCCTTTTTTGGTATAAGTGATAACATGAGTATACATCCTTCGTGCAAAACCCAATCTAGATGTTGTGCCCAAACCCTCACAGCCCTCATCATCCAGTGGGGGGTGAAGGTTGTTTGTTCACATCAAGTTGATCAATGAGTGTCCAGACTACATCGCTTGTAGTTTCACCATTTCACCCCAATCGCAGCCTTTACTTCTACCACGCTTCCTCTTCTGCAGTTGTTCTCCTAGGCTTAAAAGGGGCACAGGTGGCATGAAGTAAAATGTCCTCTCTCTCTGGCAGCTGTTGATTGGAATTTGGTCAATTCTGGCTGTTCCTTTCATGGACCTGCCAGTTTGTTCAGGAGTACCTTTTCGATCCTACTAATGAAAAGCCACAAGCAATTAGATTATATTAGGTATTTAAGCAGCATAATAGTATGGAGGTTACTTTGGATAAAAACATATTTTTTTACCTTTAAATATCACTGGTGGTTGAAGCACTCTACTATGTGCAATGAATATATACCAATATGAAAGGCAAGGTGATCTATATATTGAGATGGACCTAAAAGAAAAATAAACTTACTGGGTCCCTTATATTTGGTATAATGTATAAAACAATGCAGATTTAAAACCAGAAACAAAAAAAAAAACCCTTTACCACAGGGAAGGCAAGTGATAGACACAAAGATCTTGTGGACAACTTTTTCTGAAAGCAAAGCAATCTATTTTTCCTCTGAATGCTTATTAATATCATCCTTAACTTTTCTGAATACTATCTTACAGGTTTCATTTAATTACTGAAAAAAAATGATATGATGGGAAACTATGCAAGAATATAATATTGATAAATTTACTATAAAAAATAAAGGGTTAGAGCCTCGGGAAAATGAATAAGATTGTGACTTTTTTAAATACAAATAGCCTTTTATTAAATTATTTACTATTTTATCCAGTGTGTGTGCAATAAATAACTTCCTCTTAGATAATAATATTATTATTCGTGGCTTTATAGCAGTTCATCACACTGAATAAGATTATTTTCATGCTTAGACTCAAAATTTTAACACATTACTTGTACTTTAAGCTTCTTTTATAAAAAAGATTTACAATTATATTTTCATAAAGAAGAATCGCATTAAAAGCAGTGACAAGAGGTGATTTAACCTGTCTACTGCCTTTGTCTGACCTTCAAGCATACACATAGAATTTGGGTTTATACTTGTACCTTTTGACTTAAACTGTGCTGAGCACATGGCCTTTCCAAAAATACTGCAAGGAGCAGTACGAGTGTCATTCATCAATCTTTTCCAGCTGACCATCTCATTGCAAACAGAAAAAAAAATACTCAAACTAAAAATTCTATTGCTCATGAGTTCGTGATTTGATGAAGAATAAGAGAAAAGTTACCTCGGTAGGTAAAGGAAAGAATATTTGAAACTGTCCTTCAATGACACTGAAATATTTTGTATAACCTTTCTAATGTAGAGTACTTTCTGGGTACAAACCAAAGGGTACATCGTCTCTCTTCATCTGATTTTCGTCATGTTAAATGAAAAATGTTTTTTAGTTGAAAAGGTATCTAATGTGATATTCATGAAATTAAGTTTGACAATCTCTTCAGTTTTCCATTAAAAAAATAACCTTCTATACATCTTGTGGTTGCACATTTTTTTTTGTCTTGTTGTTGAAAGATGTTATTCATTTATTTTATTATACTTGTTTTTGGGTTTTTCATTTTATATTTCTTTTCTTTTTTTTTTTTGTTGTTTATTTGTTGTTGTTGTTGTTGAACAGGAGGATAGTCCCCAGTTGGCTGGAAACTTTGCCATGGTACTTCAGGCTAACCTTTATGCCAGAGAGATCCCATGGCCTCTGTCTTGTAGCGTGCTTGGGATTAAGACTTGGCCCTCCCCATCCAAGCTCTATTTTGATCATATTTAGAACCTCTCCCTTTAAGCACTCTTTGCCCAATTAGAGTATGAAAGATAGAAGAAGTTAGATTAGATTATGATAGATAATATAGCATAGATAGATGATAGGCTGATAGATGATAGATGATATAGTTAGGTGCTACGCTTTCTGATCGTTCTTCTCTTTTGACCAAAGGCTTGCAGTTCCCAGGAATGCGAGTCCAGGTCCTCAAGTCCAGCTGGTTAACAACCAGGGTATTAGCCCTGGGTTTTTAGATTAGAGAGGGGAGCAGGGCGGAAGTACAACGAGTGAGAGTTTTGAGAACTGATAGAGAGGAAAGAATAGAGAAAGCACAAGGAATAAGGACAAGGAAAGGATGGACTCCCGAAAAGAACAAGACGTGGGAGGAGATTCCATGGAGGATAACTCAACTTTTTACTCTACCCTGGGTATTTATACTCGGACCTTGAGGTGTTGACTGTGAGGTTGGGCTACCACAATACTCAGATCTACTACAGGCATGTGACAATGTTTTTGCCCAAAGCACTATGAGACAGTGGTGCTGCCAGACAGGTTTCAAAAGCAAGCAGGGACATCAGCAGTATGTACTCCTGCCGAGGGCTGAGGGTTGCCACCTGACTTTCTAGTGCTTCTGTCAAGCCTCCTCCACGCAGGTAGGTAGGTAGGTAGGTAGGTAGAGTAGATATAGTAGTAGATATGATAATATAGATAAACACTTTTAAAATAAGGGGATTATTAAGGGAATAAGAAGAAGAATAGATAGATGATGATAGATCGATGATGATAGATGTAGCTGAGATGATAGTAATAGATAATGATAGAATACAATATCTATACAGAGGGCCTTATGACTCTTATTGTGTCCCCAAATGCTGCTCAGTGTGACAGGAGTTTATTTATTAGAGACTGGCTTACCTATGCAGTGTCTCAACCTTAAAGAAAACGGACCCTACTTCTCCCAACAGTTAGCACTTGCCAAGAGTTCCTCAGGTTGGACTGAAACTTCTTACCCACACTTCCCCAGATTTTGGGTTTGACACTTGCATACATCTTGTGCATGCAGTGTTTGTCTTCATGGGATGAGAAGAGAAAATAGTGTTTGCTTTTCAAATTTACTCAAATTTATTAGTTTATTCCTGGGAATACTTGTGGTTATGCTATGTTATACTTTTTCTTTCTTAAGAGGCAAAAGCCAGATCAATATTTGTTCAGTTTGAAAGACAATATCAAACTAGGGGGAACTGCAAGAGCTTAGTAAATGTATTTAAATTTATTTTTTCCTGTTGATGAGCTTGTAGCAAATCATGAAATAAGAAGGAGCTATAATTGTTATACAGTCTCAGTTTCTTCCCTGTCCGTTTACCCATTTAATTGTACCTGTAAATTACTTTGATTACTTTGGGCATGTACTCGTTAATTTCATTTGCAAATGAAGGCAAAATACAAGTAACTCTGTAATTACATGTTTATCAATTGAAATAATTTTGCTAAGGCAACAACAACAAAAACTGATCCTTAAATCCAAATAGATTTCAACAGGGAGCTGATTGTAATTTTTTTTCTTCGCCCTAGTTTATGAGGTTGGTATCAGAATAGAGTTGTCAAACACTGTGTATTTAGGCAGAAACCAATAATATCACTACAGATAATTATTTCTATAAACATGAGACAACTTATTTGTAGCTTTACAAATAGCCTTAGTTGCAGCCGCATTAGGTAGTGCACCTTTATCCCCAATACAATCCCAGCCTGGAGGAAGAGGCAGGTGTGATCTCTGTTGAGTTTAAGGCCAGCCTATCTACAGGAGTGAGTTCCAGGACGAGCATGGGGCTACAAGGAGACCCTGTCTCAAAAACAAAAAATTTTTTTTTTTTTTTTTTTTTTTTTATGAATGAATGAATGAATCCCCAAATAGCTCTAGTTGTCAAAAATAACATCTGTTAGGTGTGTACTCATTATAAATAGAAGTGATTCAAGGAATTTGAAAATGAGGAGAATGGCTTGGCCAATATGTTTGTGGCACCCTCTTAGTAAGCATTTGTTTAAGAGAATAAGAAATACTAAATTATAAGCAGACATTTCACAAAACTGATTAAATATTGGCAATGATGATCTTTCTCTCCATGTTTTTCTCTCCAATGTCTAGATTGTATATGCAAGAGGATTAAAGACCCAATGGGTTTATTGATAATTTTTTTTGATCATTTATTTTCTTGATTGTTCTTGACCAGTTAATCATTCATTACAAATGGAAAGATTAATTCATTACAAACTAGAAAACGTGGAGCTGGGGAGAGCACTGACAGAGGATGCAGGTTTGGTTCCCAGCCCCACATTTCTACTAACCACCATCTGTATCCTCAGTTTCAGAGGGCCAATTCCCCTCTTCTGGTCTCTGTGGGCATTGCACACATGTAGTACAGGTTAAACAAACACACACCACACACACACACAGCACCCTACCAACATCATAACATCTACCACAAAATAAAAAAAAAAGGTAACAATTACCAAAATTAAAACGTAGCCAGCTTGAGGACCATATCACTGGTACATGTATAGACTTGTTTATAACATTGGGCAACTGAGTATCCTGGGACAGAGAAGTAAATAGGTGAAAATTACTCAAATAGAAATGCATATAAATTAAGGAACTAAGAAAATAATATAGTAGTTAATATGGCTTATTAGCTTTGGATAAATGTTTGTCAAGGATGTTAGCAGTAAGGAGCCAGATCTATGGGCTGTATTTAAATAAAGTTTTTTGCATTTACATATAATTGAAAATATATTAAAGTAATATTTCATTACAAAAAGTTAAAGGTTAAAGAATAGCTAACTCAAGCATATGCGAAGACACATAAATAAATTATTTTAAAGACAGCGGAGCAAACTGATAAAAAAAATGTAAAGGGGGGTAAATCTATATTTTTTATTCTAATTTCCCTCTTTGTAGTATTTTTTAATTTATGCTGCTGATCAGTGTCATTTGTACATATTTAATGTTTCCCCTATTCATAGAGATGGCTTAGTAATAATACAAACATGTACTTTATTACACTGTCTCTTGTGAAATAATTTGTACCATTAATGTTTTTATAAAGGATATGGAGGTTTGGGTGTATAGAAGGTATTAACAGAGACTCCAGACTGTAAATAAGTTAAAGGCATCTAAGCATCTTGTTTAGTTCCCCTAAAGGTTTCTAAGGGCACAAATGAAAATGCAAGGCACTCTTGGGTTTGCCTTCAGGACAAACAGGTGAAAAACACAATTTAAATTTAAAGAGGGTGAAAGCACACAGTGGACAATATCAGGTTGTTCTCTGAATTCTGTGAATTTTTCATGCTATTTTTCATATAATACAATTTACTCTGGCCTTTTAGAACAGAAAGGCACATACATTACCACTTAATACAGATTACTGTTCTTTAGATTTGAAACTCCACGTGTTCAAGCTATATACATAAATTCTCTGAAGTTCTTACAAATAAATAAACATACATGATCATGTCGACATAAGAAAAATATAAACTAAAATTGAGAAACTGGCCTCAGGCAGTTTAAGAGCACTGACAGCTCTTGCAGAGGACCAGGATTTGTTTCCCAGCATCCAATATGGAAGCTAAACAAACATCTGTAACCTCCAGTTCTCAGGGGATCCAGCACTTCTTACTGACCTCAGGCATCTTGCATGATATGGGTTACACTTACACACATGCAGTCATACACTCATACACATAAAATAACAAACTAATAAATAAAAAGAAACCTGATAAACTCAGCTTCCCTTATCTATCTCCTGGAGTTTGTAATCTTTTTTTTTGTCCTAATAACCATGTTAGAGCATAATTTTTTTTAGCCCAGCCCTAGAGATTTAGAGATTTTGATTTGATTATTGTAGAGTTTAGGTGTTTTAATTTTAATAAGACCTTCAAGAAATGATGAAGCAGATGGCTAATGGAATAAGCTTAGAAATGCCTTTCTCATTAATGCCTTAGAAAAATGTAAGGTAATGGAAAATTCAAGATATTTTCCAAAGAGTTTTCTTTTC
This sequence comes from Rhizomys pruinosus, assembly GCA_009823505.1. NCBI lineage: Eukaryota > Metazoa > Chordata > Mammalia > Rodentia > Spalacidae > Rhizomys > Rhizomys pruinosus. The sequence goes on along the minus strand of VZQC01000139.1, from coordinate 471,736 downwards.
ATCCACCAGGCAATTAAAGGAAATTACATGGAACCTGTGGTGGTCTGAATGATAATGTCCTCCATAGGCTTTCAAGTATCAGACATTGTGTCTCCAATTGATTGCACTGTTTTGTTTTGGTCTTAGATAGGTGTGGCTATGTTAGGGAAAGTACGTTATTGGGGGCAGGTTAGTGGAGTTTAGCAAGCTTGCATTTCTCCAGTCACTCTCTCTTTTGCTTCCTGTGCTATTGCAGATGTGACACCTCGCCATCGCTGCTACAGCTCAGACTGCCCAATGCCTCGCCCAAGATGACCTCTATTCCTGGAACTGTCAATCGTAAGTCAATATAAACTCTTCCTTTCATAAGCTCGCTTTGGTCATGATGTTTTATCACAGCAAACATTCATTCTATGTGTACACTAACTAGGGGAGAGATAGATATTTGATCAAGTGGAGACTGTTCCAAGATTGCTTTTTCATGACACAAAAGAATTCGGGCTAGTATGGACCCATTTGTGTTCAGCACAACAAGGTTGTAAAAGGAGAGCTCTGGTTTCAGTACTCACTTCCCTGTCTGGGCTGAGCTGCCAGCTCAGAAGCTCCGGGATACTGTGCTGTTCAGAATTAACCCATTTGGGGCTGCAGCAAAAAAAAGCCAAAACAAAACACTAGCATAACATAATATAACAAAACATCACAGAAGCAAAAACATTTGTTGCATCTTTGCTTTAAATCCCTAGATGCGTATAATATAATATAATATCATCTATATATTATATATTTATATCCTTAATATATAATATTTATATATATATATATATATATATATATATCCTGTAACCAGGAGAATGGAAGGGAACTAGAAGAATGAATTTGAGAGATGGGGATAGTAGGAGACAAGTTTTTATTAAGGGGTAAACAGAGAGAATGAAGAACATACTTGCTGGGAAAGAAAAGAGAAGGTTATTTAGGGGGAGGCAGTTGTGAAGTAAAGAACACTTAGGTGGTGTGAGAAAACAGAGGAAAATGTTTTAGGTCAAAAACCTACTGAAAGATATGCATAATATGCAACCCCCCCACAAACACACACACACGTGTGTGTGTGTGTGTGTGTGTGTGTGTGTACATATGTAAGGGTATGTGTAGAGCTGAAGACAAAATTCACAATTCCAGGAAACTTCCCTTTCAGTTGATGGTCAGGGTAGTCCAAGAGATTCCCAAAATAAGCAGGTTATTTCCACAGTCTTTCTTACCTCCTAGATATTGAAGGTAAGATCATATTACTAAAAATCAGCCATGTTTTAGACACAGGATTTATAGCAATTGAGCTTCAATTGATCCGGAAGCCTCCTCAGTTTACACTAGCTTCCATAGAATCAGAAGATACTAGACAAATTGCCAAGGGAGGAAACCAATCATTTATTCCATATAGCAGTCGAGTCTATAAACCACAATAATGATCAGCCCAGCAAAAAAATCTCTACTGGGACTTCCTCAATGGGAGGGAACTGATGTGTGACAAACTTAACCAAATACATATGGCTAGAAAGGTCATAGCTCCTAAAGAAAAATCTACTTTTGTCATACCTTCATATCAACAAAATTTCTTAATCTATTCATAAAGAACTATTTTAACATTTTTATTGAGTTTTCACACATATCATACAATTCCTAATCAAATTTAGAACCCCTCCTCATTCCATGGCCTCCAACCCTGCACTGGAACTCATGCATTGTGCCATCCATTTAAGTCCTTTCCAGACAAGCTTTTGTGTCCAGATGTCCTTCTTGGCAAATTTATCCACTGGACTCTAGTCAGCACATCTAGAGATCTTAAGTAAGGCAAACTCTCCTTCACCCAGCAGTAATCAGTCTCCAGTAGTTCTCAGTCCAGTGCTGCCCCACCACGAATTTCTTTCTCCACTCTGAGACCTTGTCTATTGAGTTGGCATGGTTCCTATGCCCAATGCCAACATTGCCACAATATCACATATGCAAGCTTCCAGTGGCCTAAAAGCCTCTGCTTCCCTAAGTTCATGAACTATCCTTGGCTCTTACATTTTTCCTACCCCTTCTTCCACAATGATCCCTGAGTGGGTGGGTAGGCAAGTTTTAATATAGGAGTCCTATCCAGAGATACAAACTCTGATTAGGAACCTTTGTATGAAATATATGAAAGCTCAATAATAACTTAAAATCATCCTAAGGTAGGATGTGATACTTTGAAATGTGGTAGTTATTACACTTGTGAATGAGGATAACAGACTCTAACAAAGAATAAACAGCATCTCAGAAGAGGACAAGAACTTCAGCTCAGTTTTTTTTTAATTAAATTTTTAGTGGATGCTTTTGTGCATGTCATACATTTTATCCAATTCAGTTCAGCGTATTTCCTTTCCCTCCCCCCACGCCCACCCCCCAAAGACAGCCACCTCAGATCTTGCATTCTGCCATAACGGTCCGGCATCTTTCTCTCAGTTTTTTTTTGTTTGTTTTCATTTTATAGCTATATGAAGCCATGAGTACAAGCAATCCTTCATGCAAACCTATCTGCAGGCTGTTGTGCCCAAACACCTACAGCCCCCACAATCAGTGGGGGGGTGACAGGTTGTTTTGTTCAATCAAGTTGATAAAAAAAGTGTCCACTACAATTGCTGTAGTGTCGAACCCTCTCACCCCAATCGGCGCCCTTACATTCTACCACCCCCCTCTATCCGCAGGTTGTTCCCTAGGCTTAGAAAAGGGGCACAGGTGGATGAGAGGTAAACAGTCCACTCTCTCTGGCTGTGAACTTGGACTCTGGTCAATTCTGGGCTGTTTCCTTACAGGGGCTGACAGTTTTCCAGGAAATAACCTGTCGATCCTACTAATGAAGAACAAGCAATTAGATATAGAGTTATTTAAGCAGCACTAATTGTTAGGGTAGGTTACTTTAGCATAGACACATGTTTGGATATTTAAATCCATGAATTACATTTTCCCCCCTTATATATGAAAGGGTATTACTGTGTCTTATAACAATTAAACCTGTAGAGGATGTAAGCTTGGTGGCAATCAGCAGGGTTATTTCTCCAAGGGAGAGCCAATAGCCGTAATGCATCTGAATTAAATGAGATATAATTCGCTGTTGCCCACATTTGCTTTAAATAAAATCTGTAGAGCAATAACATTTGGGATTGACACATACAAGTGTTTTCTATAATTTCTCTGTTGTAACAGTATCACCTTGTAAACATTCCCTTTAAGATGATTTAACGTAAAATTAGTTTGCTTCCCAAGTTAATCATATATAGTCACCCAAAACAACATGGGTGAATTTGATGAAATTCTATACATTGACTGCCCCTATAGTCAGGGATAATACAACTATCTTCTGGAGACCTCATACGCTAAAAAAAAAAAAGGGGGGGGGATACAAAAACATGAAACCTTTCAGCAAACCCCGCAATTCAAAATCTTAAGACTAAACTATGGGAAAAAGATTTTGGTTTTGTATCCAACAGGACAAAACTTCAACCAATGAACGGCTGAGAAAGAAAGATACAGGTTTGCATTGAGTAGATGTACCAAAAAGTGGCAACAATAAGGTTGACCCGTCTGAACATTCAAAGGAAGAAAGGCCTCAGATGGCCAATAAACATCGAACCCATCTGTGGATTCTACATGTAACAACTAGTTAAAATGAGTCCTAATTAAACTTACCTTCTAGGTGCCACCAAGGTTCTGATATGAGAGACTTCCTTGCCTTCCAACCCATAGAAAAAGGAGAAATATCATGATGAGGTCGCGTCTCCCCAACTGTAAATTGGAGACAACTTATGGGTAGAGGTAATCTCTATAAAACCGTTAAAACTGCTTTCTTTAAATTGACTACTAGACATGTGGGAACTGTGGAAGGGATACGCTCTCTTTTCAAAACCAAATATAATACGAAAGTCCTAGGGCTATGCACACAGGCAAAATAAATAAGTAAGACAGGAAGCTCTCGACAATCAGCAATGATTATTTCTAACCAGGTATGCTGTTGGCCGGGGGATCCAGGGCCCCACAAAAAGTAAGGCTCCTTGCCTTAAGTTGGGATACCTAAAGGAGGAGAGGCAATAAGAACCTGCTGGCCAAGAAAAACTAGGAACTGACTTAACACATGGGAGGGATGTATTGAGACCATAATTGTTAGTTTTTATTAGAAAGGATTAAACCGATGGCCTAATGCGTGCTATGTAAGCACTTATCTCCCCAGTGGAACAGGATCAGATTTTGAGGCCATAGATAGGCCAGTGCATTTGGAGCACACGTCTATGTTTCTTGTTTATGGTTTCTTATTCCAAAATAATGAGACTTGAATTTTATATTGCTTTGAGAAGTACGCATTTGAAGAAAAAAAGGTAGATTGCTTGTGTTGAAGAAAAAGATCGGCATAAGGCCACTATTTAAGACTTGCAAATATGTTCGAGCAATTAAATTGAATAACAGAGCACAAATTTTTTATGACATGAAAAAGTATAAAAAAAAAAACATTGTCCACCTCGGCCTATTTGCATTGCTTTATCGTGCTCTCTTAGCAAATACATAGGTTACTCATAGTTTTTTAGCTGTATTTATTTCATTATTTTATTTATGATTATTTTAATAGGTGGTATATGTTTAGGTCAGAGGAAAAAGGTGGGAGTCTGTCCTTGCCTTCCATTATGTGTGTGTGTGTGTAGGTGTGGTGTGTGTGTGTGTGTGTAATCAATTGTAGGTCATCAAGATTGGAAGCAAGCATTGCTATCTCTGAGTCATCTTCAGCCCAATAAATAACTTTTTTCCTTCTTGGTTTTTAAACTGAAAATTTTTGCAAAATTCTAATTTTAATTTGGATTTTTTGCGTTTATTGTTTTTTTATGTGTATTAGTGTACTATGTATGTGTATGCAGGTGAACCTGTGTTCTGCAGTGCCCTCAGAGGTCAAAGAGAGATGCGTACAGAAGTAGCATGCAGAATGGTGGGACCAGTTTTGAAATTCTCACCACAGTGAGTGTTCCCCCTTCCATGGATCCTCAGGGAGAAGGTGTGTATCATGTTCGTCACTAAGTTTTAGCTATTCTGACTGGGATATGATTTAACATTAAAGTAGTTTAATTTACATTTCACTAATTACTAAGGGGGTATGACATTTCTTAGCCATTTTTTTATTTCTTCTTTTGAGAGCTCTATGCAGACCCATCCATAGTTCATTGTTTTAATTTAATTTTTTTTTGTTTTTACAAATTTTTTTGTTTAATTTTTTTTTATTGATGCTTTGTGCTTTTGTACATCCATTTCCATTCCAGATCAGGCATTTTGCCCTTTTCCCTTCCCCCCCCCACCCCCCCCCCATCCCCAATCAGTGTATTGCCATAAACTGTCGTGCATCATTTCCGTCTGTTTTTTTTTTTTCCTTTTTTAGCTATAAGTGGATAATCCATGAGTACAAGCTCACTTTCGTGCAAAACCAATTTGCAGGCTGTTGTCCCAAACCCCCACAGCCAACCATCCAGTGGAGTGACATGTTGTTGTGTTCAAAATCAATCAAGTTTGATCAAATGAGGGTTCCGACGACCATCGCTTAGTTAAATCGAACCATTCACCCCAATTGGAGCTTTTACATTCTACCACGCCCCCTAGGTTGTTCCGCAGGTTGTTCCCTAGGGCTTAGAAAAGGGGCACAGGTGGATTAGAGAAGGTAAACAGTCCACTCGTCTCCTGGAGCTGTTCATGAAGCCATAGTTCATTTTTAACTAGGTCATTTGGTTCCATGCCCCTGCATTTTTTGAGTTCTTTATTTATTCTGGTGAAGGGTTCTTTAACAACTAGAAATGGACCTATCATTAGAAACTGTTGTACGTCTCCTTGGGATATACCCAAATGGCTTAACATCCTACCACAGAGATAGTTGCTTAACCATATTTGTAGATTTTCCTTTTGTCAATGTGAGTACATTTACACTTGGAGTTCTAGTCAGCCTCTGGTAGATTCACCCTTTACTGTAAATGCCTCTTTATGCACACAACACACACATGTATAAATTTCAAGGAAACTTCTTTATTCTTTGGGAAAATCTTTCTACAGCTTCCCATGGCAAAATCTCATACAGCTCTTGAGGCAAATAGCCTTACTCTTGCCTTTGTTACAGGATTTATATGGAAGAAAACACATGGCGACAAGAGCATATGAAATGGGCAAGGGTTTTTAAGGAATTGAAGCAGATGGGGAGAGACGACTCCAAAGATAAGACTTAGGGAATTAACACATAACAACCTCAGAGGAACAGGCAACAAACCATTAAGAACATACAATAATCCTGTAAAAAAAAAATCAGTTCATGCTATGATTGACCTTCTCCCTTAGCAGTTTGCATATTCTAATCTAGGATTATGAGACCATAGTGTTGCACAGCTTTGATAATAAGTAGCAAGCAATAGTAGACACAGGAGGACAAGTAGGAAGAGCTGCCACAGAATGGGAATCTCCTAAATTCTATAACCATAGTTCATTTTTAAAGTCCTGCATGCTTCTGTCATAATCATGGAAATGTAGTTAGTGATAGAACATTTTCTCTTTCGTTATGCAATTACTCGCATTGTAATAATAAAAATAAATGTATATTTGTGCATAAACCATTTTTAGATAAAAACAAATACTAACTTTCAACAGTAGAAAAAAAACATTACTTTGCAAATATGCTTTTTGACAATTATTTTGTTATTATTTTGTGTAGGAGTGTATTGCCAGCATGTGTGGAAGTATCCTGCAATGTCCACAGAAGTCAGAAGATGGTGACAGATCCCCGAGAACTGGAGTTATAAATGTTTGTTAGTCATCATTCGAGTGCTGGGAACTGAACCTTGGTCCTGTACGTGAGAAGCCAGTGCTCTTAACCGCTGAGCCATCACTCCAGCCTCAGCTATTGGCATCTTGATTTAAGTGGCTAAATGAATAGAGGCTGAGGAGATAGCTTAGTGGGAAAAGTGCTTGCTCTGCAAGTCCTGGGACATGGGTTTGATCCTTAGCACCCATGCGAATAGTTAGACATGATGCAGAGTGAATCTAATTTCAGTGCTACAAAGACAGACGAAGATGCTTGACTAATCCATCATGTTCACCGGTAAGCTGGCACAATGCAATTGCCATGCCCCAGGTCCCATTAAGTCTCCATCTGAAAAATCAATCTGTGCATTTACTGAGGGCTGACAATGAGGTAGACCTCCAGTTCCACTAAAATGTGCACACACATGCATGCACACACACAGATGCACACACAAATAAATAATAAATAAATGGAGAAATATACAATGGGGAAAATAAAACAAGAAAGGCCACAGATAAAATTTCAAAGAACCTGAGCCTGTTGTGATAAGAAATGAACACACTTGTTTTCCAATCTGAGAGTAAGGATTCAAACCCCTGATGTAGTCTAAAGTAGATCTCAGCCAAGTAGTAGGTTCAGAATCAGGATGTCTGATTTAAATTTATTGGAAGTTGTGCAAACCAGAAGGTGACCATTTTGTCCTAAGCTATGAATAATGGATAAGGATGGGGCCAATAGAAACCAAAGTGTGAAGAGACCGCGAAGACTGAGAGAGAAGGGAAAAGAAGCAAAGAGACAGTGATAAGGAGGAGCCCTGACAAAGCAGGCAGACCTCTGCGTAGATCCGAATGTTCAGTTTCTGTCATGGAATGAACCAGTTTCAGCCTGACTGCTCTCGTATGAAACAATAACTGGAAGATGTGGTGTGGATGAGAGTGTTGACAGACAGCAGGAGGGCTGCTGCCTGGTAGATCACACTGGCCTGAACACTCATTCTTTCGCAACCCTTCCTTATCTCACTTCAGGGATGAATGAGTACACAGTTTAAAACGTGGTATCTTAAATCTTTATGCTTAGGATCAATGAATCTGTTAAGAGCCTATGGATTCATTGCTAAAACTTTTTTGCTCATTTAACCAACTAATTTTAATAATGCTATATGGTAGATAGTACATTCCTCACAAATTTGGGGGAGAAAAGGCATTACAAATAACACTGCCAAATTAACAAAACTGCTGTTTTAAATTTTTTTATTTATAATTATTAGTTTTTATTAGAAAGGATTAAACCGATGGCCTAATGCGTGCTATGTAAGCACTTATCTCCCCAATGGAACAAGATCAGATTTTGAGGCCATAGATAGGCCAGTGCATTTGGAGCACACTTCCATGTTTCTTGTTATGTTTCTTATTCCAAAGATAATGATACTTGAATTTTATTTGCTTTGAGAAGTACACATTTGAAGAAAAAGATCTGTGTTGAAGAAAAAGATCTCATAAGCCACATATTTAGAGACTTGCAAATGTTCAGCAATTAAAGTTGAATAACAGAGCACAAATATTTTTATGACATGAAAAAGTACATTGTCAGCCTCGGCCTATTTCCATTGCTTTATCTTGCTTCTCTTTACAAATACATAGGTAACTCATATTTTTTACTTTATTTATTTAATTATTTATTTATTTATTATTTAAAGTGTATATGTTTAGGTCAGAGGACAAAGTGGGAGTCTGTCCTTGCCTTCCATTATGTGTGTGTGTGTGTATGTGTGTGTGTGTGTGTGTGTGTAATCAATTGTAGGTCATCAAGATTGGAAGCAAGCATTGCTATCTCTGAGTCATCTTCAGCCCAATAAATAACTTTTTTCTTTGTTTTTAACGAAATTTTTGCAAAATCTAAATTTAATTTTTGTATTTTTTGCTTTATTTTTATTTTATGTGTATTAGTGTACTATGTATGTGTATGCAGGTGAACCTGTGTTCTGCAGTGCCCTCAGAGGACAGAAGAGCATATCGTACAGAAGAGCATGCAGAATGGTTGGACCAGTTTGAATTCTCACCACCAGTGAGTGTTCCCCCTTCCCTGGATCCTCATGAGAATTTTTGTATCATTTCGTCACTAATTTTAGCTATTCTGACTGGGATATGATTTAACATTAAAGTAGTTTAATTTACATTTCACTAATTACTAAGGGTATTGAACATTTTCTTAGCCATTTTTATTTCTTCTTTTGAGAGCTCTGCCTGTTGATCAATCAGGAGTCGCCGACTCTATGCTGTAGTCTCATGATTCCCCACTTCTCTCCGCAGCCCTTACATTTCTACCACGCCCCCTCTTCCACCCTTTGTTCCCTGGCTTTGGGAAAGGGGCAATAGTGGGTGAGAAGAAAACAGACTACTTTCTTTGGAGTTGTCACTTTTGGACTCCAGTTTGTTCAGGTTTTTTCCCTTCATGGCTTGACAGCTTATCCAGGGATACCTTTCTAATCCTACTAACAAAACACAAAGCCAATTTGATGTACAGGTTTTTAAGCAGTACTAATTATTATAGAAAGCTAAGCTGTGCGGATAGACACAGATGATGGATGGTATGCTAATCCACAAAACGTGGTTTCTACTATGAAGGGTGACAAGTTCTTATGTGGCTTATCACATCTCCTAAACACTACAGGAAATAAGCTTGTGGCATCCACTGAGAATTATCCCCAAGGAGAGAGCTTATAGCAATTAGATTTGATTCTATATATCTATCTATCTATCTATCTTATCTATCCTATCTATCTTTATCTAGAACACATGGCTGCCCACTGTTGCACAGTATCTCCAGGATTATTTGACCAGACAACATATTGGCTATGGCTTAGGTTTCACTATTTCCAGACTAGCATTTCTAATTTAATCCACTTATAAAGGAGGGTGGTTCCTTCAGGAGGGAAACCCTTGGGGGAAATTCTGAGCAGTGTTTTTAATAAGGGGATAAGATGCCAAACATGAATCTACAGAATTTTACTTGGCTAATGTCATATCACAGGTAGTGATCCTGGTATTAGTCCATAATTCTAAATTTTATTGACAGTCTTAATGTTCATAACGCAAATGCTGTAACTTTGAAATTTGTTTAATCAAGTGGTTGTCCACTGGTGTTCTGCTAATTCACATAGTTATGTTAATTTATTCATGCCTTTTGCAGTGTATCTTATATAACTCCACATTTCAGCATATCTAGGGAGAAATACCTCACAATGAAACAATTTATGCCATCTCTATTTCAATAGATTAAACATTGACAATACCTTAATAGCAACTTGAATTGCATGATAGTTATCATTATTAACTGGAGTAATGGGCCTCAGTTTAGTTAAGTTATTTGTTATAAATTTTAGTTATTGAATGTTTACAATTCTGTTAGCCACTATAAGGTATGTATTAAAAATTTCTCACGGAAGTCAAAAAAAACAAAAAGAAAAAAAAAAAATTCTCTCAAACATGAAGCTTTCAGTGACTTGTAGTATACTATTTATTTTTAAACAAGAATGAAGATATTACATTTTATCTTATATGAATTTGAGCTGAAGTTCTTGTCCTCTTCTGAGATGCTGTTTATTCTTTGTTAGAGTCTGTTATCCTCATTCACAAGTGTAATAACTACCACATTTCAAAGTATCACATCCTACCTTAGGATGATTTTAAGTTATTATTGAGCCTCCTCTATTTCCTACAAAGGTTCCACTACATCAGAGTTTTATCTTGGATAGGACTCCTATATTAAAACTTGCCTACCCACCCACTCAGGGATCATATGTGGAAGAAGGGGTAGGAAAAATGTAAGAGCCAAGGCTAGTTCATGAACACAGGGAAGCAGAGGCTTTTAGACTACTGAAAGCCTACACAAGTGAACTTGTGGAGAAGTTGTTATAAGGCATGGGATCCATGCCAACTCATAGACAAGGCTCAGAGTGGAGAAAGCAATTCGTGAGTGAGGGCCAGACCCACTGGACTGAAGAACTACTGGAGGGACTGCTTACTGCTGGGTGAGAGTTTGCCTTAAACTTAAGTCTCTAGATGTGCTGAATAGAGTCCATTGCATACATTTGCCAAGCAGACATCTGACACAAAAGCTTGTCTGGGAAGGACTTCTTAAAATGGATGGCACCTCTGCATGAGTTCCCAGGCCGGGTGGAGGCCATGGAATGAGGAGGGGTTCTAAATTTGATTAAAAAAAAAAAAAAAAAAAAAAAAAAAAAATCAATAAAACTGTTAAAAATAGTTCTTTCTGAATAGACTTCAGAAATTTTTGTTGATAGAAGGTCTGACACAAGCCTAGTAGATTTTTCTTTAGGAGCTATGACCTTTCTAGCCATATGTATTGGTTAACGTGTCACACCTCAGTTCCCTCCATTGAGAAGTCCCAGTGTAAGAGATTTTTTGCTGGGCTGATCCTTGTTGTGCGTTTTATCGAACTCGATTCTATATGGAATAAAGGATTGGTTCTCCTTGGCAATTTGTCCTAGTCTTCTTCTGCTCTATGGCAGCTCGTAGCTAGTGTCCACTGAGGAGGCTCCGGATCCCTTGCTCTCCCATTGCTGTAAATCTGTGTCTAAAAAACATGGCTGCTTTTTCGTAATATGATCTTACTTCAATATCCTAGGAGTAAGCCCGCCTGTGGGACTCCCCTGCTTCTTTTGGGACTCTCTTGGACTACACTGACCAAAAACTCAAAGAGAAGTTTCCTGGATTGTGGAATTTGTCTTCAACTCTACACATACCCTTTAATATGTACACACACACCCACACCACACACCACACAACACGTGTGTGTGTGTTTGATTGGGGGGTTGCAATAATATGCATATCTATTCAGTTATGGTTTTTGACCTTAACCCATATTAACTCTGTTTTCACACCACCTAAGTGTTCTTTACTTCACAACTGCCTCCCCCTAAATAACCTTCTCTTTTCTTTCCCAGCAAGTATGTTCTTCATTCTCTCTGTTTACCCCTTAATAAAAACTTGTCTCCTACTATCCCCATCTCTCAAATTCATTCTTTAGTTATCCCTTCCATTCTCTGGTTACAGGATTATAATATAATATATAATATATTATATATAATATAAAAAAAAAAAAAAAAAAAAAAAATAAATATATATATATTATATATACTATAATATAGTATATATTCGCAGTCTAGGCGATGTGCAAGCCAAAAGATTCACACATGTTTTTGTTCTGTATGTTTTGTTAGCTTATAGTTATGCTATGTTTTTGTTTGGCTTGTTTTGCTGCAGGCCCCAAATGGGTTAATTCTGAACAGCACAGTATCCCGGAGCTTCTGAGCTGGCAGCTCAGCCCAGACAGGGAAATGAGATACTGAAACCAGAGCCCTTTTGCAACCCTGTTGCTGGAACACAAATGGGTGCCAATAGCGACTAGCCCTAAATTTCTTTTGTTTTCATGAAAAATCAATCTTGGAACCGTACTCCCACTGATCCATATATCTTATCTCTCCCCAGTTAGTGTACACATTAGCATGAACTGATTTTTTTTTTACAGGATTATTGTATGTTCTTAATGGTTTGTTGCCTGTTCCTCTGAGGTTGTTATGTGTTAATTCCCTAAGTCTTATCTTTGGAGTCGTCTCTCCCCATCTGCTTCAATTCCTTAAAAACCCTTGCCCATTTCATATGCTCTTGTCGCCATGTGTTTTCTTCCATATAAATCCTGTAACAAAGGCAAGAGTAAGGCTATTTGCCTCAAGAGCTGTATGAGATTTTGCCATAAGAAGCTGTAGAAAGATTTTCCCAAAGAATAAAGAAGTTTCCTTGAAATTTATACATGTGTGTGTTGTGTGCATAAAGAGGCATTTACAGTAAAGGGTGAATCTACCAGAGGCTGACTAGAACTCCAAGTGTAAATGTACTCACATTGACAAAAGGAAAATCTACAAATATGGTTAAGCAACTATCTCTGTGGTAGGATGTTAAGCCATTTGGGTATATCCCAAGGAGACGTACAACAGTTTCTAATGATAGGTCCATTTCTAGTTGTTAAAGAACCCTTCACCAGACTAAATAAAGAACTCAAAAAATGCAGGGGCATGGAACCAAATGACCTAGTTAAAAATGAACTATGGCTTCATGAACAGCTCCAGGAGACGAGTGGACTGTTTACCTTCTCTAATCCACCTGTGCCCCTTTTCTAAGCCCTAGGGAACAACCTGCGGAACAACCTAGGGGGCGTGGTAGAATGTAAAAGCTCCAATTGGGGTGAATGGTTCGATTTAACTAAGCGATGGTCGTCGGAACCCTCATTTGATCAAACTTGATTGATTTTGAACACAACAACATGTCACTCCACTGGATGGTTGGCTGTGGGGGTTTGGGACAACAGCCTGCAAATTGGTTTTGCACGAAAGTGAGCTTGTACTCATGGATTATCCACTTATAGCTAAAAAAGGAAAAAAAAAAAACAGACGGAAATGATGCACGACAGTTTATGGCAATACACTGATTGGGGATGGGGGGGGGGTGGGGGGGGGAAGGGAAAAGGGCAAAATGCCTGATCTGGAATGGAAATGGATGTACAAAAGCACAAAGCATCAATAAAAAAAAATTAAACAAAAAAATTTGTAAAAACAAAAAAAAATTAAATTAAAACAATGAACTATGGATGGGTCTGCATAGAGCTCTCAAAAGAAGAAATAAAAAAATGGCTAAGAAATGTCATACCCCCTTAGTAATTAGTGAAATGTAAATTAAACTACTTTAATGTTAAATCATATCCCAGTCAGAATAGCTAAAACTTAGTGACGAACATGATACACACCTTCTCCCTGAGGATCCATGGAAGGGGGAACACTCACTGTGGTGAGAATTTCAAAACTGGTCCCACCATTCTGCATGCTACTTCTGTACGCATCTCTCTTTGACCTCTGAGGGCACTGCAGAACACAGGTTCACCTGCATACACATACATAGTACACTAATACACATAAAAAAACAATAAACGCAAAAAATCCAAATTAAAATTAGAATTTTGCAAAAATTTTCAGTTTAAAAACCAAGAAGGAAAAAAGTTATTTATTGGGCTGAAGATGACTCAGAGATAGCAATGCTTGCTTCCAATCTTGATGACCTACAATTGATTACACACACACACACACACCACACCTACACACACACACACATAATGGAAGGCAAGGACAGACTCCCACCTTTTTCCTCTGACCTAAACATATACCACCTATTAAAATAATCATAAATAAAATAATGAAATAAATACAGCTAAAAAACTATGAGTAACCTATGTATTTGCTAAGAGAGCACGATAAAGCAATGCAAATAGGCCGAGGTGGACAATGTTTTTTTTTTTATACTTTTTCATGTCATAAAAAATTTGTGCTCTGTTATTCAATTTAATTGCTCGAACATATTTGCAAGTCTTAAATAGTGGCCTTATGCCGATCTTTTTCTTCAACACAAGCAATCTACCTTTTTTTCTTCAAATGCGTACTTCTCAAAGCAATATAAAATTCAAGTCTCATTATTTTGGAATAAGAAACCATAAACAAGAAACATAGACGTGTGCTCCAAATGCACTGGCCTATCTATGGCCTCAAAATCTGATCCTGTTCCACTGGGGAGATAAGTGCTTACATAGCACGCATTAGGCCATCGGTTTAATCCTTTCTAATAAAAACTAACAATTATGGTCTCAATACATCCCTCCCATGTGTTAAGTCAGTTCCTAGTTTTTCTTGGCCAGCAGGTTCTTATTGCCTCTCCTCCTTTAGGTATCCCAACTTAAGGCAAGGAGCCTTACTTTTTGTGGGGCCCTGGATCCCCCGGCCAACAGCATACCTGGTTAGAAATAATCATTGCTGATTGTCGAGAGCTTCCTGTCTTACTTATTTATTTTGCCTGTGTGCATAGCCCTAGGACTTTCGTATTATATTTGGTTTTGAAAAGAGAGCGTATCCCTTCCACAGTTCCCACATGTCTAGTAGTCAATTTAAAGAAAGCAGTTTTAACGGTTTTATAGAGATTACCTCTACCCATAAGTTGTCTCCAATTTACAGTTGGGGAGACGCGACCTCATCATGATATTTCTCCTTTTTCTATGGGTTGGAAGGCAAGGAAGTCTCTCATATCAGAACCTTGGTGGCACCTAGAAGGTAAGTTTAATTAGGACTCATTTTAACTAGTTGTTACATGTAGAATCCACAGATGGGTTCGATGTTTATTGGCCATCTGAGGCCTTTCTTCCTTTGAATGTTCAGACGGGTCAACCTTATTGTTGCCACTTTTTGGTACATCTACTCAATGCAAACCTGTATCTTTCTTTCTCAGCCGTTCATTGGTTGAAGTTTTGTCCTGTTGGATACAAAACCAAAATCTTTTTCCCATAGTTTAGTCTTAAGATTTTGAATTGCGGGGTTTGCTGAAAGGTTTCATGTTTTTGTATCCCCCCCCCTTTTTTTTTTTTAGCGTATGAGGTCTCCAGAAGATAGTTGTATTATCCCTGACTATAGGGGCAGTCAATGTATAGAATTTCATCAAATTCACCCATGTTGTTTTGGGTGACTATATATGATTAACTTGGGAAGCAAACTAATTTTACGTTAAATCATCTTAAAGGGAATGTTTACAAGGTGATACTGTTACAACAGAGAAATTATAGAAAACACTTGTATGTGTCAATCCCAAATGTTATTGCTCTACAGATTTTATTTAAAGCAAATGTGGGCAACAGCGAATTATATCTCATTTAATTCAGATGCATTACGGCTATTGGCTCTCCCTTGGAGAAATAACCCTGCTGATTGCCACCAAGCTTACATCCTCTACAGGTTTAATTGTTATAAGACACAGTAATACCCTTTCATATATAAGGGGGGAAAATGTAATTCATGGATTTAAATATCCAAACATGTGTCTATGCTAAAGTAACCTACCCTAACAATTAGTGCTGCTTAAATAACTCTATATCTAATTGCTTGTTCTTCATTAGTAGGATCGACAGGTTATTTCCTGGAAAACTGTCAGCCCCTGTAAGGAAACAGCCCAGAATTGACCAGAGTCCAAGTTCACAGCCAGAGAGAGTGGACTGTTTACCTCTCATCCACCTGTGCCCCTTTTCTAAGCCTAGGGAACAACCTGCGGATAGAGGGGGGTGGTAGAATGTAAGGGCGCCGATTGGGGTGAGAGGGTTCGACACTACAGCAATTGTAGTGGACACTTTTTTTATCAACTTGATTGAACAAAACAACCTGTCACCCCCCCACTGATTGTGGGGGCTGTAGGTGTTTGGGCACAACAGCCTGCAGATAGGTTTGCATGAAGGATTGCTTGTACTCATGGCTTCATATAGCTATAAAATGAAAACAAACAAAAAAAAACTGAGAGAAAGATGCCGGACCGTTATGGCAGAATGCAAGATCTGAGGTGGCTGTCTTTGGGGGGTGGGCGTGGGGGGAGGGAAAGGAAATACGCTGAACTGAATTGGATAAAATGTATGACATGCACAAAAGCATCCACTAAAAATTTAATTAAAAAAAAACAAAACTAACAATTATAAATAAAAAAATTTTAAAACAGCAAGCTTTGTTACTTTGGCAGTGTTCAGTGTTATTTGTAATGCCTTTTCTCCCCCAAATTTGTGAGGAATGTACTATCTACCATATAGCATTATTAAAATTAGTTGGTTAAATGAGCAAAAAAGTTTTAGCAATGAATCCATAGGCTCTTAACAGATTCATTGATCCTAAGCATAAAGATTTAAGATACCACGTTTTAAACTGTGTACTCATTCATCCCTGAAGTGAGATAAGGAAGGGTTGCGAAAGAATGAGTGTTCAGGCCAGTGTGATCTACCAGGCAGCAGCCCTCCTGCTGTCTGTCAACACTCTCATCCACACCACATCTTCCAGTTATTGTTTCATACGAGAGCAGTCAGGCTGAAACTGGTTCATTCCATGACAGAAACTGAACATTCGGATCTACGCAGAGGTCTGCCTGCTTTGTCAGGGCTCCTCCTTATCACTGCCTCTTTGCTTCTTTTCCCTTCTCTCTCATTTCTCGCTGGGTTCTTCACACTTTGTTTTCTCTTGGCCCCATCTCCTTATCCATTCTCATAGCTTAGGACAAAATGCGTCACCTTTGGTTTGCACCACTTCCCCTAAATTTTACATCAGGGACATTCCTGCTTCTGAAACCTACTCCTTGGCTGCGGAGATCTACTTTGTGGACTCCATCTCTGTGGGTTTGAATTCCTTCCTCTTCAGATTGGAAAACACGTGTTTGTCATTTATCACAACAGGCTCAGGTTCTTTGAAATTTTATCTGTGGCCTTTCTTGTTTTATTTTCCCCATTGTATATTTCTCCATTTTATTTATTATTTATTGTGTGTGCATCTGTGTGTTGTGCCCATGCATGTGTGTGCACTCATTTTGTGGAATGGATGTCTACCTCATTGTCAGCCTCAGTAAATGCAACAGATTGATTTTTAGATGGAGACCTTATGTGACCTGCGGGCATTGGCAAGTGCATGTGCCCAGCTTAACCCGGGTGAACCTGATGATAGTTCGCATCTTCGGTCTGTCTTTTGTAGCACTGAATTAGATTCACTCTGCATCCCCCCATGTCTAACTATTTCGCATGCGGTGCTAAGGATTCAAAAAACCCATGTCCCCGGACTGCAGAGCAAGCAGTTTTCCCATAAGCTTATCTCCTCATGCCTCTATTCA
This sequence comes from Rhizomys pruinosus, assembly GCA_009823505.1. Taxonomy (NCBI): domain Eukaryota; kingdom Metazoa; phylum Chordata; class Mammalia; order Rodentia; family Spalacidae; genus Rhizomys; species Rhizomys pruinosus. Next base: position 454,183 of record VZQC01000139.1, on the reverse strand, counting down.
TTTAGCCCCTAACATCAAGTGCATAGCTGAGGCGGCGTAGTGATGGCGACGCGGTGTAAGAGCACCCTCCGTTTCTCACGTACGGGACCAAGGTTCAGTTCCCAGCACTCGAATGATGACTAACAAACATTTTTATAATCCAGTTATAGGGGATCTGTCACCATCTTCAGGCCCCCATAGATACTGTATGACATGGGTGCAATTACACACATGCAGGCAATTCACTCCTACACATAAAACTAAAAAAAATTTTTTTTTGACCCATGAGTCTCAAAGAAAGCAGTTGTTTTATATATAAATAAATAAAAATGCCAAAAATGTTACTGTGATTTATCCATTTCTTTTTATTATTCAATTTGCGAGTACTTGCGTCAAACGGAAAGAGAAAATGTCTATCACTCAACCACATTTCCATGATTATGACAGAAGCATGCAGGACTTTAAAAATGAACTATGGTTATAGAATTTAGGAGATTCCCATTCTGTGGCAGCTCTTCCTACTTGTCCTCCTGTGTCTACTATTGCTTGCTACTTATTATCAAAGCTGTGCAACACTATGGTCTCATAATCCTAGATTAGAATATGCAAACTGCTAAGGAGAAGATCAATCAGTGGTCCAACACCAGATTTAAGGCCTAATAGCCACAGCAATGACCAGCATAGCAAAATTTCTTTATTGGTACAGTAGTGGTAGTTTCATCTTGTAGTTATTCAACAGCTGTCTAATTAGACACAAATTCCTCCCTATTGTAGTGAACTCATGGGTGGCTCTCTAATTGTATCCAAATGCACATGGCTGGAAGCAAACTAGGTCCCAGAGAAAATCCTAGCTCTGTAATATTTCTAGATAATGAACAAATTTCTTACCATACGCTAAACATGGATCCTTTACTTAAGACAAAAAACATTACGTTATACAACTCACCAAAACGTTTTTTTGCAAAAGATAGAGGCTACTGCTGAGTTCTACACCTGGTCAGATACAGAGACTATTAAGTCTGAGAATACCAGTTTCTTTCTTTTTTTTTTCATTTATTTACTCTCCTATGTGTCTGAATTGTATGTCTGCATGCAGGTTTGTTGCACCCGTGTCATGCCCAATGCAAATGTACTGTCTAATGCATGTTGTGCACCCGTGTCGTTCTGTGCCGTGCAACTGCCGCTGAGGTTCAGAAGAGATTGAATTCCCCTGGAAACTGGAGTTACAGACAGCTCTCAGGCGCCCTTGGGTACTGGGATTGAACCCGCGTCGTCTGCAAGAGCAGTTGTTGCTTTAAACCGCTAGGCCATCCTCTCCAGCCGGATCCTCGTTCTAAGGACACACCTACAAGCTAAAAACACCTAGGCTCATGCGAACCAAGAGTCAGAGAGAAAAACGAATGACATTACTTCAACCCTCCATCAGAGAAAGCTTCCCTTGTAAAAACAGCGCGTGATACACACAGCTTACGCGTCAAACGGGCAATGGCAAATTTTAACGAAAATGAGATTACAAAACGTGTGTGTCGTTGGTTTCGGTTAGGATTCTATACTGAATGTCACCCAACTTAAACACTCAAGAACATTGTGGAAGAGAGGTGGGAAGGAATGTAAGAGCTGGAGGAACACAGCCCGAGAGGAAAGACCCGAAATGGGTTGTGGCAGCCCTTGATTGAGACATAATTGGTACTCATTTGATTACTATTGGGTGAGGGGAGAGTATGCCTTACTTAAGATCTCTACATGGACTGATTAGACTCCTGTAGATAAATTTTCACTTAAGTACACTTGAGTCCAAATGATTGACTGAATAGGACTTAACATGCATGGTGGAATACATGAGCTGTGGTGGGGGGTTGGAGAGGCATGGGTGGGAAAGAGGTCTAGTCTTGATTAAGAACTATTCTATCGAATGCACAAAAGCTCAATAAAAATTCGCTAAGTAAAAGACACAAAGAAAATTTATTCTACATTTTTAAACTAAATACTAATATTTTTACTTTATTTTCCAGATTTTATTTGATTCTAGATTGCTTTATAATAAAAAAACTCAGTGCAAAGTAAAATAACAAGAATCACTAGTACCCACAAAGAAACAGGTATCCTCATGGACCCTTCACATGTTTCTTTCTGTTCAACAATAAGACTTATTGCCTTATATTTTCTATGGTTTACAATTTTTTCTTACCTTTCTTCATAAGAAAATGTTTAATTATCTCTTATATCATATTTATGCATTAAAATTGTGTAGAAATTGTTTTTGTCTATTTATAGTATATTTTATTCATTAAACTCCTGTATAAAAGTGAAATTGCTTAGGAATTATTAACACATGTCCTTGAGAGATGTGACTAAAATTACTATACTAATTCACTGTTCAATTTTGCTTCGTTCTTTTATAAAAAAATTCTTATTGTTTTATCTATTTTTCGTACAGGATTTTGTTTACAAATCAAATCTAGACGATGTCCCCCTTCCCTACCACCCCACCAGACGGTCATATGCCTTCTGCCACAAAACCGTTTTTCCATCTTTTTCTCCGTCTCTTTCTCAAAATTCTCGCTATAGAAGTTGACTATTTCAAACAAAACTTCAAGTTTCAGTCAGTTCTTTGAAGAGTCATTTTCTTTTGTTGTTGTTAGTACCAAGTTGGCAAGAGAACAACAAACACAAAGAACTGAAAGATAAAAAAATAAATATAAAAAAAACAAAAAAAAAAAAAACAAAAAAAAAAAAAAACTCCGAAGTTCAGAAAAAGCTACAGGACATGTAGCGCAAGAGTTCAGGGACTTGGGTGGGGTGGAGGCATAGAAAGGGAAATGCGAGTCAGAGTCGAATTTTGCAGGTAAAGATGGAACTAGAAGATATTATGGTTAATGCAAGTAACACAGCCCCTAGATTAAACAAAACGACGCAATGGTAAACTTCTCTTTGATCCTAGCGCCAATTACCTAGTAGTAGTTCTTGTGCAGGGCTCATGCGCTTTTGTCCAGTAGTGGATAGTGATGCAATTGGATTGTTCTTTGTTTGTCTTTTTAGTTATCCAAGCATAAATGTGACTGCTAGAGTCATACTTATAATAGTCTTATCTTTTTCATCCTGTACAGTGTCAGTGCATTTCACTTCATGCGAAAAATTAATTAATTACATTGATTTTTCCATTTCTTGTACAGTTTCTCCATAGCACTTGTTTTTTTCTGTACATTTTCTGATATGTGGAGGGTATACACTTTCAGAGATGAGCAAGTATCTAAAAAGACATTTTATAGAAGTGTTGTTCATCTCTGACACCCGGTGTCATCCTTCTTCTTTCCACATTTTACTCACAGGCCATCATTGCAGGGGCAATTAATTTCTGCCATGCTTGTGGAGCCAGAAGGAGGGCATCCCATTCCCCTGAAATTATGGATGGTTATGAAGCCAACATGTAGGTTTTGGGAATGAAAACCTGGTCTACTGCAAGTGTATTCAGTGTTCTTAACTTCTGCACCATCTCTCCAGCCATGAAGCTAGTTCCTTTATTTTAGTTTTATTTTGTCTTTTTATATTTCTTCTCTGCAAATGTATGGTCTCTATATATATATAATATACTCTATATATCTATATATAATTTCTATGCTGCTGTTTTCCATTGCTTAAATTTAGCCATTGCCATAGTGTCTGTGCTATTATTTCTCAAAACTATTTTGAGTAAAAAATTGGCTCAACTTGTATTCAATAAGGTAATTGCCATGAACAGTCAAACTAGTGAATCATTTTTACAGAACATACAGTTTCCATGAAGCAGGCAAGTAGCAGATAATAGTATGATCAAATTACAGATTTTTTTTACCCTTTCTTTTTTTAATTTAATTTTTTATTGATGGTTTGGCCATTTTGTAAATCATTTCCAATTCAGTTCAGGCAATTTCCCTTTCCCTTCCCCCCACCCCCCACCCATCCCAGATCATGTATTCTGCCATAAACCTTCCTCCCTCTTCAGGGTTTTTTTTTTTTTTCTTTTTTGCTATAAGTGATAACATGAAGTATAACATCCTTGTGCAAAACCCAATCTACTGAGTTGTGCCCAAACCACTACAGCCCCGCTATCCAGTGGGGGGTGACATGGTGTTTGTTCAATCAAGTTGATCAATGAGTGTCCAGACACATCGCTTTGTAGTTTCACCATTTCACCCCAATCAAGCAGCCTTTACATTCTACCACGCTCCTCTTCCGCAGCTTGTTCTCTAGGCTTCGAAAAGGGGACAGGTGGATGAGAAGTAAAAATGTCCTCTCTCTCTGGCTGGAAGTGGTTGATTGGTTATGGTCAATTTTGGCTGGTTCCTTTCATGGAACCTGCCAGTTTGTTCAGGAGTACCTTTCGATCCTACTAATTGAAGCACAAGCAATTAATATTAGGTATTTAAGCGCATTAATAGGTATGGAGGTACTTGGAATGAAAAAACATATTTTTTTTACCTTAATTATACACTTGGTGGATTGAAGCACTCTACTATGTGCAATGAATATATACCAATATGAAAGGCAAGGTGATCTATATATTGAGATGGACCTAAAAGAAAAATAAACTTACTGGGTCCCTTATATTTGGTATAATGTATAATAAAATTCAATTTAAAACCAGAAAACAAAAAAAAAAACCCTTACCACAGGGAAGGCAAGTGATAGACACAAAGATCTTGTGGACAACTTTTTCTGAAAGCAAAGCAATCTATTTTTCCTCTGAATGCTTATTAATATCATCCTTAACTTTTCTGAATACTATCTTACAGGTTTCATTTAATTACTGAAAAAAAAAAGATATGATGGGAAACTATGCAAGAATATAAATATATGATAAATTTACTATAAAAAAATTAAAGGTTAGAGCCTCGGGGAAAATGAATAAGATTGTGACTCTCTTTAAATACAAATAGCCTTTATTAAATTAATTTACCTATTTTATCCAGTGTGTGTGCAATAAATAACTTCCTCTTAGATAATAGTATTATTATTGTGGCTTTATAGCAGTTCATACACTGAATAAGATTATTTTCATGCTTAGACTCAAAATTTTAACACATTACTTGTACTTTAAGCTTCTTTTATAAAAAAGATTTACAATTATATTTTCATAAAGAAGAATCGCATTAAAAGCAGTGACAAGAGGTGATTTAACCTGTCTACTGCCTTTGTCTGACCTTCAAGCATACACATAGAATTTGGGTTTATACTTGTACCTTTTGACTTAAACTGTGCTGAGCACATGGCCTTTCCAAAAATACTGCAAGGAGCAGTATTACCGAGTCGTCATTCATCAATCTTTCCAGGCTGACCTCTCATTGCAAAAAAGAAAAAAAAATTACTCAAACTAAAAATCTTCTATTCTCTGAGTTCGTGATTTGATGAAGAATAAGAGAAAAGTTACCTCGGTAGGTAAAGGAAAGAATATTTGAAACTGTCCTTCAATGACACTGAAATATTTTGTATAACCTCTACACTGTAGAGTACTTTCTGGGTACAAACCAAAGGGTACATCTGTTCCTTCCTCTGATTTTGTCATTTATAATGAAAAATGTTTTTTAGTTGAAAAGTATCTAATGTCGATTCATGTAAATTAAGTTTGACAAATCTCTTCAGTTTTCCATTAAACAAAATCTCCTATACATCTTGTGGTGCACATTTTTTTTGTTTGTTGTAGAAATGATAGTTATTCACTTTATTTTTATTTATACTTGATTTTTGAGGTTCATAGATATATCTTTTCTTGGTTTATTTGTTGTTGTTGTTGTTGAACAGGATGGATAGTCCCCAGTTGGCTGGAAACTTTGCCATGTACTTTCAGGCTAACCTTTATGCCCAGAGAGATCCCATGGGCCTCGTCTTGTAGCGTGATGGGATTACAGACTTGAGCCCTCCCCATCCGAGCTCATATTTTGATCATATTTAGAACCTTCCCTTTAAGCATCTCTTTGCCCAATTAGAGATAGAAAGATAGAAAGAAGCTTAGATTATTGATTGATGATAGATAGATAAATAGCTAGATAGATGATGGTGGATAGATGATAGTGATAGATAGTTCGGTAGCTAGAACTTTCTGATCGTTCTTCCTCCCTTTTGACAAAGGCTTGCAGTTCCCAGGAATGCGAGTCCAGGTCCTCAAGGCCAGCTGGTTAACAACCAGGGTATTAGCCCTGGGTTTTTAAGATTAGAGAGGCGAGCCGGGGCGGAAGAGTACAAGCTTGGAGTTTTGAGAGAAGCCTGATTGAGTTGAGATAGAAGAAAAGAATAGAGAAAGCAACAAGGAATAAGGACAAGGAAGGGATGGATCACAACGAAAAAGAAAACAAGACGTGGGAGGAGTTCCATGAGGCATAACTCAACTTTTTACTCTACCCTGGGTATTTATACTCGGACCTTGAGGGTGTTGACTGTGGGTTGGGCCTACAACATACACTCCAGATCACTACAGGCATGTGACAATGTTTTGCCCAAAGCACTAGAGACAGTGGTGCTGCCAGACAGGTTTCCAAAAGCTAAGCAGGGACTCAGCAGTTTATGTTACTTTCCTGCCTGAGGGCTGAGGGTTGCCACCTGACTTTCTAAGTGCTTCTGTCAACAGCCTCCCCACGGTCGGTAGGTAGGTAGGTAGGTAGACGATAGAAGATAGATAGTAGATAGCTAGAAGATGATAGATGATAGATAAAAACAAACAACCCAAAATAAAATAAAAAAAAAAAATAGATGATAGATAGATCGATATGATAGATAGCTAGATGATAAATAGATATGATAGATACATTCTAACGAGCGGCCTCTTGACTCTATGTGTGTCCCCAAATGCTGCTCAGTGTGACAGGAGTTTATTTATTAGAGACTGGCTTACCTATGCAGTGTCTCAACCTTAAAGAAAACGGACCCTACTTCTCCCAACAGTTAGCACTTGCCAAGAGTTCCTCAGGTTGGACTGAAACTTCTTACCCACTTCCCCAGATCTATGATGGGTTTGACACTTACATCATCTTGTGCATGCAGTTGTTGTCTTCTGGGATGAGAAGAGAAAATAGTGTTTCTTTCAAATTTAATCAAATTTATTAGTTTATTCTGGGAATATTGTAGTTGCTATGTTATATTTTTCTTTAAGAGGCAAAAGCCAGATCAATATTTGTTCAGTTTGAAAGACAATATCAAACTAGGGGGAACTGCAGAGCTTAGTAACTGTATTTAAATTATTTTTTCCTGTTGATGAGCTTGTAGCAAATCATGAAATAAGAAGGAGCTATAATGTTATACAGTCTCAGTTTCTTCCCTGTCCGTTTACCCATTTAATTGTACCTGTAAATTACTTTGATTACTTTGGGCATGTACTCGTTAATTTCATTTGCAAATGAAGGCAAAATACAAGTAACTCTGTAATTACATGTTTATCAATTGAAATAATTTTGCTAAGGCAACAACAACAAAAAACTGATCCTTCAATCCCAAATAGATTTCAACAGGGAGCTGATTGTAATTTTTTTTCTTCGCCCTAGTTTATGAGGTTGGTATCAGAATAGAGTTGTCAAACACTGTGTATTTAGGCAGAAACCAATAATATCACTACAGATAATTATTTCTATAAAACATAGACAACTTATTTGTACTTTACAAATAGCCTTAGCGCGCGCACCAGCATTGGTAGGCAACCTTTATCCCCAATACAATCCAGCACTGGGAGGAACGGGCAGGCAGGTGTATCTCGTGAGTTCAAGGCCCGCCTATCTACAGGGTGAGTTCCAGGGACAGCTGGGGCTAACAAAGGAGACCCTGTCTCAAAATAAACATTTTTTTTTTTTTTTTTTATGAATGAATGAATGAATCCCCAAATAGCTCTAGTTGTCAAAAATAACATCTGTTAGGTGTGTACTCATTATAAATAGAAGTGATTCAAGGAATTTGAAAATGAGGAGAATGGCTTGGCCGATATGTTGTGCACCCCCTTAGTACAGCATTATGAAGAGAATAAAAATCTAAATTATAACGCAGCACAATTCACAAAATGATTAATATTGGCCAATGATGTCTTTTCTCCATGTTTTTCTCCCATGTCTAGATTGTATATGCAGAGGATTAAGACCCAATGGGTTTATTGCCTATTTTTTTTGGTCATTTATTTTCTTGATTGTTCTTGACCAGTTAATCATTCATTACAAATGGAAAGATTAATTCATTACAAACTAGCAAAACGTGGAGCTGGGGAGAGCACTGACAGAGGATGCAGGTTTGGTTCCCAGCACCCACATTTCTACTAACCACCATCTGTATCCTCAGTTTCAGAGGGCCAATTCCCCTCTATGGTCTCTGTGGGCTTGCACACATGTAGTAAGTTACACACACACACACCCAACACCACACACTACACACACATACCACACACTCATACACACACAAAAAAAAAAAAAAGTAACAATTACCAATTAAAGTAAGCAACAGCTTGAGGACCATATCACTGGTACATGTATGACTTGCTTTATACATTGGGCAACTGACGTATTCTGGGACAGAAAGTAACACATAGGTGACAAATACTCAAATAAGAAAATGCCTATAAATTAGGAACTTAAGAAAATATATAGTAGTTATATGGCTTATTAGCTTTTGGATAAATGTTTGTCAAAGGCTGTTAGCATTAAGCGAGCCAGATCTTGGCTTGTATTTAAATAAAGTTTTTTGCAATTTCTAAATATGAAAATCATATTAAAGTAAATTTTCATTACAAAAAGTTAAAGGTTAAAGAATAGCTAACTCAAGCATATCGATAGACTAAAAATAAATTATTTTAAAAGACACGCGGGAAGCAGAACTGAAAAAACATGTAAAGGGGGTGGTAAATCTATATTTTTTATTCTAATTTCCCTCTTTGTATGTTTTTTTAATTTATGCTGCTGATCGTGTCCATTTGTACATATTTAATGTTTCCCCTTCATAGAGATGGCTTAGTAATAATACAAACATGTACTTTATTACACTGTCTCTTGTGAAATAATTTGTACCATTAATGTTTTTATAAAGGATATGGAGGTTTGGGTGTATAGAAGGTATTAACAGAGACTCCAGACTGTAAATAAGTTAAAGGCATCTAAGCATCTTGTTTAGTTCCCCTAAAGGTTTCTAAGGGCACAAATGAAAATGCAAGGCACTCTTGGGTTTTGCCTTCAGGACAAACAGGTGAAAAACACAATTTAAATTTAAAGAGGGTGAAAGACACAGTGGACAATATCAGGTGTTCTTGAATTCTGTGAATTTTCATCTATTTTTATATAATAACAATTATCTGGCCTTTTTAGAACAGAAACGGCCACATACATTACCACTACTACAGATTACTTTCTTTAGATTTGAAACTCCACGTGTTACACAGCTATCTTACATAAATTCTCTGAAGTTCTTACACTAATTAATAACATTACATGAATCTGTCGACATAAGAAAAATATAAACTAAAATTGAGACATGGCTCTCAGCAGTTAAGAGCACTGACAGCTCTTGCAGAGGACCGGATTTGTTTCCCGCATTCCAAATGGAAGCTAACAACATCTGTAACCTCCAGTTCCAGGGGATCACACCTTCTTTATGACCTCGCCAGGCATTTGCATGATATGGGTTTACACTTACATACATGCAGTCCATACACTCATACACATAAAATAACAAACTAAATAACATAAAAAGAAAACTGACTAAACTCAGCTTCCCTTATCTATCTCTGGAGTTTGTCATCTTTTTTTTTGTCTTAACCATGTTACGAGCATAATTTTTTTTAGCCCAGCCCTAGAGATTTAGAGATTTTGATTTGATTATTGTAGAGTTTAGGTGTTTTAATTTTAATAAGACCTTCAAGAAATGATGAAGCAGATGGCTAATGGAATAAGCTTAGAAATGCCTTTCTCATTAATGCCTTAGAAAAATGTAAGGTAATGGAAAATTCAAGATATTTTCCAAAGAGTTTTCTTTTCATCCACCAGGCAATTAAAGGAAATTACATGGAACCTGTGGTGGTCTGACTTATGATAAGTCCTCCATAGGCTTTCAAGTAGTCAGACATTGTGTCTCCAAATTGATTGCACTGTTTTGTTTTTGGTCTTAGAAGGTGTGGCTAGGCTTTAGGGAAAGTACGTTATTGGGGGCAAGGTAGTGAGAGTTTAGCAAGCCTTGCTTTCTCCAGTCACTCTCTCTTGCTTCCTGTGCTAATTGCTAGATGTGACCCTCAGCCTCCGCTGTACAGCCCTCAGACATCCCAATGCCTCCCGCCCAAGGACTCTATTCCCTGGAACTGTCAATCGTAAGATCAAATAAAATCTTCCTTTCATAAGCTCCTTGGTCATGGTATTTTACCACAGCAAANCTGTGCATACAAGCTTCTCCAACTGGACTATGGAAACCTTGGGTTGTTCAAAATTTGGACATAGATACTTGCAAAATGCACCAATTACCTAATTGTACGGCAAACTGAGTAACATCAATGTTATCTGAAAACAACTGTGTTATTATATTGTAGAATCCCTTAAAAATAAACAAATAATTATAATAATAATAAAACAAAAAAAAATACGGCAAACTGAGTAACATCAATGTTATCTGAAAACAACTGTGTTATTATATTGTAGAATCCCTTAAAAATAAACAAATAATAATAATAATAAACAAAAAAAAACAAAAAACAAAACAAAAAAATCCTTAAGAAAATTTAGTGACTACTACTATAAACATCTGTCATCCATAGAAAAATATTGTCAGCCCCTGAAAATGTTTAGCAGTCACTAACCCTGGTACAAAACACATCAAACATATTTTGCCAAGCAGAAAGTAATTTCTGAAGCTTTATTTTCCAATATTATATTGGGTATCCTTTTACCTGTTAGGGAAATATCATCTTCTATACTGAATAAGAGAGTAGATTGTAGGACTGCTGTAATTTTGGTTAGGTTGTTAGTCTAAATATTGTTAGGCTAAAATAATTTTAGAACCCACAAAAATACTCAGAGCATTAAAGCTTTCTACAGCATATGACCAAACAGGCTTCAGTTTGCAAATGCAGCTGGAAACCTTTGATAGCAACTTCCAGATGCTATGACAGAGCCCTTCCGGATTCTGAACAGCTTCTATCAGGGGAAATCGAGGTTGTTTCTCATTCCATAGCTGCCAACTTTAGAGGACTCATCAGCCAGGACTAAGTTTTGTAATTATCAATCAATGCTCTGTGATCCTGCTGGGTTGAGAAATTCAGATGAATGTCATGACTGCAGAGGCATTTTTATTCCAGCAGAATAATATCATTTGGTAAGTTATTTATCATTCAGAGTATTTATTATACCCAATCTCAAATATCGATTCCTTATAGTAGAGTTAGGACCTCAAAGCTTTGGAATTTTAACAATCAGCACAGTAAACTGTGGTATACTCTAAGGATCACTTCTTGTTGAGTAGTTTTACAGTTAGTAACTAAAGGAAAAAATATGATAAATTAAAAATCTAGAATGACTTTAGTTACAGAACAAAAACATATTATGTGACTATATTCATTTTTTTGGTTTTCCATAAATATGTAAAATAGGAAATGTTCTGTTTTCAAGACTGTGGAATATAACCAACTAAGCCATCTCAAGCATGATGATTATGAGTACACACACAAAAAGAATCTAAGGAAGATGGAAAAACCCAATATACACGTAATGCAGCAGGACAGATGTGGACTCTCTTCCTATTCTGCCTGCTAGTCCTCAGTGTCTGATCCTCCACTCACTATGATGGCGATGTTGTGTGTTCGTTGTAAGCTTTCCTCCTATGGCTGTCAGAGAATGATGTAGTTTTTAAATTATTATTTATTTTCTTTATTGTTTTTATTTTATGTCTATGAGTGCATTGCCTGAATGTATCTAAGTGCCTCCATGTCATGCACTGTCATGCAGAAGTCAGAACAAGGCATCAGATTCTCTGGAACTGGAGTTACACGCAGTTGTTAGTCAGTATGTGGGGGCTGAGAATCAAACCAGGGTCCTCTGTAAGAGCAATTGCTGCTCTTAAGCACTGAGCCATCTCTCTAGCCCCAGTTGTTTTTTTAAATTATTATTGAACAATGAGGCAAAGCTTTATTAAGGCTGGTCTTCAAGTTAAAATTGTGCAATATTTCTTTCTCCCGGCCCACACCAAACATTTTATTCTACATAAAATATTAAAGAAATAGTTCTGCTTAAGAAAAAAAAAGAAACAAAAAACAACATGTATTCCAATCAATTCATTTATTTATATTTTATGTTTGCATGTATGAGGGTATTTTCATGATAGGCTTGAGTCTGGCTGCCGGAGAACATTGTGAGGGTTGGTTCTCACTTTTACCATGTACTTTCCAGAGATGGAACCCATTTCTTTTTTTTTTTGTTTGTTTGTTTGTTTTTTTGTCTTTTTGAGACAGGGTCTCCCTGCAGCCCCAGCTGTCCTGGAACTCACTCTGTAGACCAGACTGGTCTTGAACTTACAAAGATCTGCCTGGCTCTGCCTTCCAAGTGCTAGGATTAAAGATGTGCCCCACCACGCCTGGCTAGAACCCATTTCTTAAGTTTGGGGCAAGAACCCTTACTCACTTAGCCATCTTGTTATCCTTACTTTTGTTTTGACTGAAATGCCAGTTTTAAAGCAATAATATAACTACAATTTCCCCTTAAACAGAGAGGTAAACCATACATGAAGCAAAATAAAGACAAGTTACTCATTTTATGGGTTGTTGAAAAGGACATGTTAATTAGAACATATTTACCATCCTTAGAACATTTTATAAGATAGAATGTGTAATAAAATACATTTGTCATAACTATTCTAGGTGCACTTTGACTTCCAACATCAGAAAAAGGCATACATTGCTCTGTTCTTGCTGAGAACAAGAAGCTCTGAAAGGATCAGATGATTCTGAAGGTTGGAGAGGAATAGAAAACCTGACCTGCTGGAGGTCTTTAGAGTCAAAAATGACATGGCAGAGTGTTCCCTGAGTTTCCTTTCTTTCTTTCTTTCTTTTTTTTTTTTTTTTTAGAACCCCTGAAGTAGCAAGCCAATACAATGAAAAATGAAAATGAAGCCAAAATCATTCCTCAGAAACCTTTCTTTCTAAAATGCAAGCTTTTGGGGGCTGGAGAGATAGCCTAGGGGTTAAGAGCACTGACGCTCTTGCAGAGGACCCGGGTTCGATCCCCAGCACCCACATGGCGGCTAAGAACCATCTGTAACTCCAATTCCAGGAGAACTCCAGTTCCAGGGGAATTCGAGACCCTCTCCTGACCTCCGCGGCATTGCACGACACGGGTGCACAGACCTGCATGCAGACAATACATTCATACACATACAAAAATAAAGAATAAAAAAAAATTAAAAAAAATTAAATGCAAGCTTTTAGAGAATCCCTACTCTCCCTTAAACACCGCAAAGCCACCACAGACAAAACCATATCCAATTATAGTAAAGGCCAATGATTAGCATAGAGTTCCATGCTCAGCAGACTGTAATGAAGATCTCCACCATCCTTCTGAGACTTTGTTAGGGTAAAAAATTAGGAAACGGGAATTTGTTTTTCTGAGAAGTAACAAGACCCCTTCCTTCCAACTTCACCAGTTTTAAAAAAGTTCCCCCTCTTCTTAACCACAGTTATTTCAAAGGGCACAACTCAGAATTTCTATTACTCCTTTGCATTGATGAAACCATATCCTTGTGAGTGATTATAGATATGTAACAGAGATCCAGAAATAACAGTTCTGCTCAAAACAATGTAAAACTAATTCTAGATTAAACAAAGAGGCATAGGGATTCTAGACCTTGATTGCTAAATGACAATGTTGATGTGCCATCCATACCCATGCCAAAGCAGTGTCACAGACAACTGTCTATAACAGAATTTAGAAGATATAAGTACCTACATGTCCATATTTCAATAGAAAGCTGCTCTTTATACCATAAACCAGAAAGATCACAGACTAAGTGGTAAAAAAACAATATATGTCAGTTTAAAGGTCTGAAAATACTAAGATTCTTCTTATGTGAGAGGACAGGATAATAACACTTCAGTAGATGAAAGGCAAACCTTGGTGTCATAGTTACAAAACAGAGATGCCATTCATCTAGAGAGGCAGACTGAGGGCTGTACCCTGAGCCAAGATTATAGTCAGCTGAAAACATTTACAACAGCTTACACAAATAGAGCAGGTGCAGTTAACTAGGTATCCCTGGACTTCATGTCCCCTGTCTGTGATGAATGATTTTAGAGGTCCCAGGACATGGGGGGTGCTGCAGAACATCAAATAAGTGGTCCTGGAATGTGTGAACCTGATAAATGGCAAAACAGGTGGGAGAAGGTATGTTTGAGGTGAGTCAGTACTTGTCAGTCATATAGAGTGGGAACTGATCAAAGAAACGGTTGACATGGATAGGGATGGAGGTTTAGCTAGCTCACAGCAAGAGGAAATTATGAGATTTTACCCTTCAAAACTGGGTCAAGGAAACACATATGAGTAGTATATTGCAAGTCCTGAAATGACCACTATGTTGTAGACTCCGAAATAGAACATATTTTTTGATGTTTTAGAAACCTGGTAGGTTATCAATAAATGCAAACATGCTGATAAATTTATTTAAACTGCATATTCTGTTGAACAAAGCTAGATTTGAATTTGGGTCACACAGCAACAGCACTGGCACTAAAGAAGTCACCTCTGTGTTCTTTAGTTTATAAACTGCTGGGGGCAAGGCGCAGCTGATAATTGGACACATTAATCTTTTGGTGACAGGCTGATGTTACTTGGCTTTTATTGTGTCTCCAAAGGACCATTCACAGCTGATGAGTATGGTCTCTTATAAAAAAGAAGTGGAAGGTAAGCATGATCTTATGCTGTTAATTCTATACTCTCATTTGAAACAGGTACAGAATTTTATTGATATAAAGAAAGATCAAGGCTTTCTTCCTAACAAAAGGAAAATAATATAAAGAAGAGAGTCTCAATTGCAAGCATATGATTGGGACCCAAGCCTCTTAATCATTATTCATATTACATCAGATAAGCTCTTACGGTTTCGTTTCTTAGGAATTTAAAAAAAATATATATCTATATGTGGGGGCCTGAAATTTAAAGTTCATCAAATATGTGTTGGTGGTCACACAGGCCAGGAGTCTGATATCTTGGAAATTAAGAATTTGGGGGATGGAACTCAGTTCTTCAGGTATTCAAGACATGAAATTATCTTCACATTACATACTGACCTATCGCTCTAGTCTGAAATTCTTTTAAATATTTTATTTCATTTTTTAATTTTATGTGTATGAGTGTAATGCCTGCATGTAGGTAAGTGTACCCATGTTGTGCAATGCTCGGGGAGGTCAGAAGAAAGGGTCAGATCTCCTGGAACTGGAGTTTCAGACAGTTATTTAGCCACCATGAATGTGCTAGGAATTGACACCTTGTCCTCTGCAAGAGCTATCTCTCCAGCCCCTAGCTTGAAATTCTTAAAGCAAACAAAACATATTGTTAAACAACATACCAAATTAAGCACTAGGGAAAATATTGATAAATAACTTTTATTAATAAAAATTTATATTTAAAAAGATCCAAAATGCAATGAGAGGACAAA
The DNA here is from genome assembly GCA_009823505.1 of Rhizomys pruinosus. NCBI lineage: Eukaryota > Metazoa > Chordata > Mammalia > Rodentia > Spalacidae > Rhizomys > Rhizomys pruinosus. The sequence continues at coordinate 438,580 of VZQC01000139.1, read as the reverse complement.
TTTCAAAAGGTCGGACATTTGTTACGGGTGTGTTCTTCAGAACCTGTGTCCTTCTGAGGCAGTAGCTCAGTGGGTAGTGTTTGTGTAGTATGGGCAAGATCCTGCACTGCATCTTCACCACAGAAAATGAAATCATGTATATTATATGTATACATATGCATGTATACATAAATATATATATATATAATGTATTCCTTACATTAAAAATGAAACACTGTTCAAAACAACTCTTGAAAATGGGCAAGTATATTGAAGTAACCATTTGTAACAGGAGATATTAAAATAACTAATGAAAAATTAGAAAGAATCCAGGGACTAAAATTCAGAGTTTGTGGCCAACAATGAAAATGAAAATATCAAAGTTGATGCAACCAGATAAGTCCAGCTGAAGGATTCCATTCTCTTTTCAAACAAAACAACGGCTGGTGCTAGTGATGATAATAAAAGATTTAGCTTCACTTTTGATGGTAGAATTGAAAGCATTATGAAAGTATCTGATAGGATTATACTCAAAATCTGCTCTACCAGAGTAATTACTGGCTAGATATGATAAATCCAACAGAAATCCTAACATTCTATTATTTTTTGTTGTTGTTTAACATCATAGCTATAATAGGGTTGACGATGAGGGCAGTTTATCATCACACAGAGCTGTAATATCTCCAACCACAGTGTTACTTTATAAAATTCATAATCAATTCCTATAAAATATTGACCTATGTATTTGTATTTTTGTCCATGTCATTGGATGAGAGTTTTATTTCCAAAGTGTTGGCTTGAGAAAAATAAAAATGGCGTTTTCCCCTTGAAGTTCCTCCCACTTTGGGCATTCTTTCTTAATTTTCCTTAAAAAATCTTACACACTTTGCTAAAATAGAAAGGAATAAAACAATAAGGGAAGGAAGTTACTTTCAGAAAGTGATGAAAATGAAATAGACATGTTAGAAGTGGATTATGTGCCCCAGATTTCATACAATATAGCTCTCTCCCCAGTGTTACTGGATTTGGAGATGATCACTGTATAGAAACAGTTAAGGTCTAATGAGGTAATAAAGAGGGGTGGGGTCCAATACAGCCCATGTCCTGAAGCCTCCATACCTCTTTTGTTTTTCTTGAGGGCTGAAAATGTCAAGTGAACAAATAGTCATATGTTAGGTGTCTAGGAGTCAAAAGAAAGCTCTCTTCTGAACTGGATTTGGACACATCAGAGTCCTGACTTCTAATTCTCCAGAAGAAACAGATAAATGTCCACATTTAACCCATTCTGTATTTAAGAAGGATATTTCCATATGGCAGGGTCTCCCTACAGCCCCAGCTGTCCTGGAATCACTCTGTTGACCATGCTGGCCTTGAACTCACAGAGAACTGCCTGCCTCTGCCTCCTGAGTGCTAGGATTAAAGGTGTGTGCTACCACGCCAGGCTTAAAGTTTGTTCTTAGCTGCTATGTGGGGCTGGGAATCAATCCCAGGTCTTTGGCAAGAGCAGTCCGTGCTCTTAACCACTGAGCCATCTCTCCAGCCCCAATAATTCAATGTTTCTTGAAAATCACTAGTCTGCAAATTGCAAATGAGTTTTTAATACAAAGAACTCAGAAACCAGGCATGTTTAATAATGTGTCTCCCAAAATCCATGAACATGGGCCTGGAGAGAAAGCTCATTGGTTAAGAGAATTTGCTCTTCTGCCACAGGACAGGAGTTGGCTAACTGTCCTCCTTAACTCCAGCTCCAGGAGGATCCCACATCCTCCTCTGGCTTCCACAGGCTCTGCATGACATTGGTGCATGTACGAATACACAAGCAAACATTCAGACAGATAAAAATAATGTAGCCGGGCGTGGTGGTGCACGCCTTTAATCCTAGCACTCGGGAGACAGAGGCAGGCGGATCTTTGTGAGTTCAAGGCCACCCTGGTCTACAGAGTGAGTTCCAGGACAGCTGGGGCTACAGGAAGACCCTGTCTCAAAAACACCAAAAAAAAAAAAAGTAAATAAAAAAAAATAATAAAGTAAACCATACTTTTAAGAAATCCATTACCTTTCTTGGACACGGTGGTGGATGCCTTTAATCCCAGCACTCATGTCGAAGAGGTAGTTAGTTGTATCTTTGTAAATGGAGGCCAGGTTGGTCTACATAAAAAGCCACAGGCTAGCTGAAACTACAGGAAGATGCTGACTAAAAAAAACAAAAACAAAAACAAAATAAACATTAACACATAGAAAATAATATCACATTATAGCTTAACTTATAATTACTGTACTTTAGGAATCATCATCTATTTAAAAATGTTCATCCATTTTCTTCTATTTTGAATTATTTAATATTATTTTGTTGTTTTTAATTTAGCTATCTTTGTTTTCTTTATTGGTTTTGGGAAGTTATTTTTAAATTATCTTTAATTAACAAAATATGTTATACATTTTCCAATATTTTACACTCAAAAGAATAAAATTTTAGG
>VZQC01000139.1:418977-435837 GCA_009823505.1 Rhizomys pruinosus | reverse complement strand
AGTAATTTTTTGTCAAAATATCCCCTTTCATATTTAATATTTTATGTGCCATGAGTGTAACATTGCCCGCAGATGTGTGTTGTACCCATTGTTGTACATGATGAGTGACGATTTTTCAACAGGGACTCCAGAATACCCTGGAACTGCAGATTACAGATGCTTTATAAACAACTGCCCTGTGGACCTCGCGTCAACCAAGAACCTGGGGTTCATCTGAGAAAACAACTAGTGCTCTTAAATGCTGAGCCATCTCTCCAGCCCTGAAAGAAAAAAAAAAAAAAGATACAGACCATTATTTTAATAAAGAAGCTAAATACATAGGAGGAAGTGTCAGAAAACCTAGTTGACAGGTTGGGTTCTAAGCCAATGGTACCTCCCTGGCCACACCCATGGAGTGGAGTGTAGTGACGAAAAGATTTAGCATTGGGCCCTGAGAATTGAGTCATGATGGATATTTAAGCAGACATGTTGGAATAAAATCTCTCTCTGCATTTGAACCTCAACCTGCCTACAGGTGGCGTGCTTTCCTGAGCAGGCTTTCACATGGGTCATCCTAAGATTAAGTGGGCCCCACCACAAATCCTGGTGGTGACACCACAAGGAAATTTGAAGGTAGGAAACTGAATGATTGGAGAATTAATTCCTTTAAGTGAAAGAAAACCATAAGAAATTTTAAGGTCGTAACTGATCCACACCAACCCTTTGGTAGAGTTTTGTTTTAATGCACGGCCAGGAAAGATGTGAGGGGCGAAATTCTTTGTTGAGTTTTCTTTTATCATTGTATAGTTCTTTCAAAGAACACTAAACAGTATATCATGTTTTGTCAGCAAAGTCTTCACACTTTCTTCTTGTTTTTTTCTGAAAGATCCAAGTGTTCTTTATGATATTTCTGAATATAAAAGTGACAGCTCCTATGTGGATTTCTATCAAAATTCTGTTGTAAGAATTCTACAGCAGAAAGTGTTCAAAAAGAAATCAATAGTTAAGTAAGTTACTAGAGTTGTAAGTGTTTTATTGAATATCATAATGAAATTCAGCTGCTATCTAATAAATCAGTTCATCGTTGGTCCTTCTTGAGGAAAGCATTTAACACAATAATCCCAAATGCTCCAAAGCAATGCTGCAACTTATTGAAGACTTTGAGATAGCAATATCTGAGGCAATGCATATAATATCTGTTCACCTGTTTGTAAGAGCTCAGTCCTAAGTACCTCAAAGCCACCAGGCTTCTTAACTTGCTCCTGACAAAGAGAACATTTAGATGTCTTGGCTGCCTGGTAATTCTAAAGAGAGTTTTTTTTTTAATTTCCTGGCTGAAGGCTCCTGAACCTCCTTTTCCAGATATTTATGTTTAGTTAGTTTATAACTGGAAATTCTCTGCCCCTGTGAAAAGCACTTCTTGCTAGTTTCTAACCTAGAAAAGACTTTTTCTTAGGCAATTAGAAGACATACTTTCCAAATTAGTCATCAAGCAAAACAGCAGTCCTGTCTTCTAGTCTTTATAGTAGTCAAAGCCTAAGATTGGTNCATTCATTCTATGTGTACACTAACTAGGGGAGAGATAGATATTTGATCAAGTGGAGACTGTTCCAAGATTGCTTTTTCATGAAACAAAAGAATTCGGGCTAGTATGGACCCATTTGTGTTCAGCACAACAAGGTTGTAAAAGGAGCAGCTCTGGTTTCAGTACTCACTTCCCTGTCTGGGCTGAGCTGCCAGCTCAGAAGCTCCGGGATACTGTGCTGTTCAGAATTAACCCATTTGGGGCTGCAGCAAAAAAAAGCCAAAACAAAACACTAGCATAACATAATATAACAAAACATCACAGAAGCAAAAACATTTGTTGCATCTTTGCTTTAAATCCCTAGATGCGTATAATATAATATAATATCATCTATATATTATATATTTATATCCTTAATATATAATATTTATATATATATATATATATATATATATATATAATATCCTGTAACCAGGAGAATGGAAGGGAACTAGAAGAATGAATTTGAGAGATGGGGATAGTAGGAGACAAGTTTTTATTAAGGGGTAAACAGAGAGAATGAAGAACATACTTGCTGGGAAAGAAAAGAGAAGGTTATTTAGGGGGAGGCAGTTGTGAAGTAAAGAACACTTAGGTGGTTGTGAGAAAACAGCGGAAAATCTGTTTTAGGGCAAAAAAACCTACTGAAAGATATGCATAATATGCAACCCCCCCACAAACACACACACAAGTGTGTGTGTTGTGTGTGTGTGATGTGTGCGTACCTATGTAGGGTATGTGTAGAGCTGAAGACAAAATTCACAATTCCAGGAAACTTCCCTTTCAGTTGATGGTCAGGGTAGTCCCAAGAGATTCTCAAAATAAGCAGGTTATTTCCACAGTCTTTCTTACCTCCTAGATATTGAAGGTAAGATCATATTACTAAAAATAGCCATGTTTTAGACACAGGATTTACAGCAATTGAGCTTCAATTGATCCGGAAGCCTCCTCAGTTTACACTAGCTTCCATAGAATCAGAAGATACTAGACAAATTGCCAAGGGAGGAAACCAATCATTTATTCCATATAGCAGTCGAGTCTATAAACCACAATAATGATCAGCCCAGCAAAAAAATCTCTACTGGGACTTCCTCAATGGGAGGGAACTGATGTGTGACAAACTTAACCAAATACATATGGCTAGAAAGGTCATAGCTCCTAAAGAAAAATCTACTTTTCTCATACCTTCATATCAACACAATTTTTAATCTATTCATAACGAACTATTTTTCATTTTATGCGTTTTTTCCATCCCACATATCATACAATTCCTAATCCAATTTAGAACCCCTCCTCATTCCATGGCCTCCAACCCTGCACTGGAACTCATGCACTCTGCCACCATTTAAGTTTCCTTTCCAGACAAGCTTTTGTGTCCAGATGTCTCTCAGAGCAACATTTATCCACTGGAACTCTAGTCAGCACTCTAGAGATTCTTACGTAAGGAACACTCTCCTTCACCCAGCTAGTAATCAGTCTTCCCATAGTTCTCCGTCCAGTGCTGCCCCACCAACGCTATTCTTTCTCAACTCTGACCTTGTCTATTGATTTGGCCTTGTCCTATGCCCACTGCCAACATTGCCACAATATCACATATGCAACCGTTCCAGTGGCCTTAAAGCCTCTGCTTCCCTCCGTTCATGAACTATCCTTGGCTCTTACATTTTTCCTACCCCTTCTTCCACAATGAACCCTGAGTGGTGTGGGTAGGCCAAGTTTTAATCTCGGAGTCCTATCCCGCGATACAACTCTGCTAGGAACCTTGTATGAAATATATGAAAGCTCAATAATAACTTAAAATCATCCTAAGGTAGGATGTGATACTTTGAAATGTGGTAGTTATTACACTTGTGAATGAGGATAACAGACTCTAACAAAGAATAAACAGCATCTCAGAAGAGGACAAGAACTTCAGCTCAAATTCATATAAGATAAAATGTATATCTTCATTCTTGTTAAAAATAAATAGTATACTACAAGTCACTGAAAGCTTCAGTTTGAGAGGAAATTTTTTTTTTCTTTTTTTTTTTTTGGACTCCGAGAAGAAATTTTTACTACATACCTTATAGTGGCTCTAACAGGGCATTGTATAAACATCAATAACTAATTTATAACAAATTAAATAACTAAAAATGCGCAATTACTCAGTAAATAATGATAAATTATCATGCAATTCAGTTGCTATTAAGGTTTCAATGTTTAATCTATTGAAATAGAGATGGCATAAATTGTTTCATTGTGAGGTATTTCTCCCTAGATATGCTGAAATGTGGAGTTATATAAGGTACACTGCAAAAGGCATGAATAAATTAACATAACTATGTGAATTAGCAGAACACCAGTGGACAACCACTTGATTAAACAAATTTCAAAGTTACAGCATTTGCGTTATGAACATTAAGACTGTCAATAAAATTTAGAATTATGGACTAATACCAGGATCACTACCTGTGATATGACATTAGCCAAGTAAAATTCTGTAGATTCATGTTTGGCATCTTATCCCCTTATTAAAAACACTGCTCAGAATTTCCCCAAGTGTTTCCCTCCTGCATGACCACCACTCTTTTATAAGTTAATATAGAAATGATAGTCTGGAAATATGAAACTGAAGACATAGCCAAATATGTTCTTTAAAATAATCCTGGAGATACTGTGCAACAGTGGCAGCCATGTGTCTAGATAGATAGATAGATGGATAGATAGATAGATAGATAGATAGATAGATACGATCAAATCTAATTGGCTATAAGCTCTCTCCTCTGGCGGAATAACTCACCGGGGATGCCACAAGCTTATGTCCTCTATGGTTAGAGATTATAAGCCACAATAAGAACTTTGTCACCCTTTATAGAGAACCCACAGGGGGTGGATTAGCAGACCATCCAAGCATCTGGGTGCTATCGCACAGCTGAGCTGGCTTAGGAAGTAGTATTGCTTAAAAGCCTGTACATCAAATTGCTTGTGCTTTGCTTAGTATGACAAAAAGGTATCCCTGGATAAGCTGTCAAATCAATGAATGGAAACAACCTAAACAGATGGAGTCCAAAATGACAACTCCCAAGAAAGTAGACTGTTTTCTTCTCACCAACTTGTGCTCCTTTCCCAAAGCCAGGAAACAAACTGTGGAGAGGAGGCGTGGTAGAATGTAAGGGCTACAGAGAGAAAGGGGTGAATCATAAGACTAAAGCAATAGGGCTGGACTCCTACTTGATCCACAGCCTGGGCATACACGCTGGTCCAATTGGACTGGGGGAACCTTGGGTTGTTCAAAAGGTGGACATAGATACTGCAAAATGCACCAATTACCTATTTGTATGATATACTGAGTAACAGCAATGTTATCTGAAAACAACTGGGCTATTATATTGTAGACTACCTTAAACATAAAACACCGAATGGAGACTAATAATAAAACAAACAAAAATACGGCAAACTGAGTAACATCAATGTTAGCTGAAAACAACTGCGTTATTATATTGTAGAATCCTCTAACTATACAACTACTAATAAAGAATAAAACAACAAACCAAAAAACAAAACAAAAAAATCCGAAGAAAATCTAAGTGACTACACCTATAAACATCTGTCAATCCATAGAAAAATAATGTCAGCCCCTGAAAATGTTTAGCAGTCACTAACCCTGGTACAAAACACATCAAACATATTTTGCCAAGCAGAAAGTAATTTCTGAAGCTTTATTTTCCAATATTATATTGGGTATCCTTTTACCTGTTAGGGAAATATCATCTTCTATACTGAATAAGAGAGTAGATTGTAGGACTGCTGTAATTTTGGTTAGGTTGTTAGTCTAAATATTGTTAGGCTAAAATAATTTTAGAACCCACAAAAATACTCAGAGCATTAAAGCTTTCTACAGCATATGACCAAACAGGCTTCAGTTTGCAAACGCAGCTGGAAACCTTTGATAGCAACTTCCAGATGCTATGACAGAGCCCTTCCGGATTCTGAACAGCTTCTATCAGGGGAAATCGAGGTTGTTTCTCATTCCATAGCTGCCAACTTTAGAGGACTCATCAGCCAGGACTAAGTTTTGTAATTATCAATCAATGCTCTGTGATCCTGCTGGGTTGAGAAATTCAGATGAATGTCATGACTGCAGAGGCATTTTTATTCCAGCAGAATAATATCATTTGGTAAGTTATTTATCATTCAGAGTATTTATTATACCCAATCTCAAATATCGATTCCTTATAGTAGAGTTAGGACCTCAAAGCTTTGGAATTTTAACAATCAGCACAGTAAACTGTGGTATACTCTAAGGATCACTTCTTGTTGAGTAGTTTTACAGTTAGTAACTAAAGGAAAAAATATGATAAATTAAAAATCTAGAATGACTTTAGTTACAGAACAAACACATAGTATGTGACTATATTTTTCATTTTTTGGTTTTCCCTAAAATATGTAAAATAGGAAAAAACGTTCTGTTTCAAGGGGACTGTGGAATATAATCCAACTAAGCCATCTCAAGCTGATGCTTATGAGTACACACCAAAAAAAGGCATCTGAAGGAAGATGGCAAAAAACCCAATATACACGTAATGCAGCAGGACAGATGTGGACTCTCTTCCTATTCTGCCTGCTAGTCCTCAGTGTCTGATCCTCCACTCACTATGATGGCGATGTTGTGTGTTCGTTGTAAGCTTTCCTCCTATGCCGTCAGAGAATGATTGTCGTTTTAAATTATTATTTATTTTTCTTTATGTTCTTTCTTATCTCTAAATTATTTTCTTATTTTGTGTGTATTGCCTGAATGTATCTAAGTGCCTCCATGCATGCACGTCCTGCAAGAAGAGAAAGGTCAGAACAAGGCATCAGTTCTCTGGAACTGGAGTTAAACGTCAGTTGTGCTCAGTCAGTATGTGGGGGCTGAGAATCAAAACCAGGGTCCCTCTGTAAGAGCAATTGCTCTGCTCTTAAGCACTGAGCCATCTCTCCGCCCCGTAAAAGTGTTTTAAATTATTATTGAACAATGAGGCAAAGCTTTATTAAGGCTGGTCTTCAAGTTAAAATTGTGCAATATTTCTTTCTCCCGGCCCACACCAAACATTTTATTCTACATAAAATATTAAAGAACTAGTTCTGAACTTAAGAGAAAAAAAAAAGAAACAACAAACAACATTGTATTCCCATCAACATTCTTTATATTTTATGTTTGCATGTATGAGGGTATTTTCATGATAGGCTTGAGTCTGGCTGCCGGAGAACATTGTGAGGGTTGGTTCTCACTTTTACCATGTACTTTCCAGAGATGGAACCCATTTCTTTTTTTTTTGTTTGTTTGTTTGTTTTTTTGTCTTTTTGAGACAGGGTCTCCCTGCAGCCCCAGCTGTCCTTGGACAACTCCCACTCTGTAGACCAGCCTGGTTCTTGAACTTACAAAGATCTGCTGGCTCTGCCTTCCAAGTGCTAGATTTAAAATGTGCCCACCACGCCTGGCTAGAACCCATTTCTTAAGTTTGGGGCAAGAACCCTTACTCACTTAGCCATTTGTTATCCTTACTTTTGGTTTTGACTTGATAATGCCAGTTTAAGCAATCATATAATACATTTCCCCTTAAACAGGAGGGTTAACAACCATACCTGAAGCAAAATAAAGACAAGTTACTCATTTTATGGGTTGTTGAAAAGGACATGTTAATTAGAACATATTTACCATCCTTAGAACATTTTATAAGATAGAATGTGTAATAAAATACATTTGTCATAACTATTCTAGGTGCACTTTGACTTCCAACATCAGAAAAAGGCATACATTGCTCTGTTCTTGCTGAGAACAAGAAGCTCTGAAAGGATCAGATGATTCTGAAGGTTGGAGAGGAATAGAAAACCTGACCTGCTGGAGGTCTTTAGAGTCAAAAATGACATGGCAGAGTGTTCCCTGAGTTTCCTTTCTTCCTTCTTTCTTTTTTTTTTTTTTTTTAGAAACCCCTGAAGTAGCAAAGGCCAATATAATGAAAAATGAAAATGAAGCCAAAATCATTCCTCAGAAGAAACCTTTTCTTTCTAAAGCAAGCTTTTGGGGGCTGGAGAGATAGCCTAGGGGTTAAAAGCACTGACGCTCTGGCAGAGGACCCGGGTTCGATTCACCAGCACCCACATGGCGGCTAAGAACCATCTGTAACTCCCATTCCCAGGAGAACTCCGTTCCAGGGGAATCGAGCCCTCTTCTGACCTCCGCTGCATTGCACGGGACCACGGGTGCCAAGACCTGCCTGCAGACACTACATTCATACAACATACCCAAAATAAAGAATAAAAAAAAAAATTAAAAAAAAATTAAATGCAAGCTTTTAGAGAATCCCTACTCTCCCTTAAACACCGCAAAGCCACCACAGACAAAACCATATCCAATTATAGTAAAGGCCAATGATTAGCATAGAGTTCCATGCTCAGCAGACTGTAATGAAGATCTCCACCATCCTTCTGAGACTTTGTTAGGGTAAAAAATTAGGAAACGGGAATTTGTTTTTCTGAGAAGTAACAAGACCCCTTCCTTCCAACTTCACCAGTTTTAAAAAAGTTCCCCCTCTTCTTAACCACAGTTATTTCAAAGGGCACAACTCAGAATTTCTATTACTCCTTTGCATTGATGAAACCATATCCTTGTGAGTGATTATAGATATGTAACAGAGATCCAGAAATAACAGTTCTGCTCAAAACAATTGTAAAAATAATTCTAGCTTAACAAAGAGGCATAGGGATTCTAGACCTTGATTGCTAAATGACAATGTTGATGCGCCATCCATACCCATGCCAAAGCAGTGTCACAGACAACTGTCTATAACAGAATTTAGAAGATGTAAGTACCTACATGTCCAGATTTCAATAGAAAGCTGCTCTTTATACCATAAACCAGAAAGATCACAGACTAAGTGGTAAAAAAACAATATACGTCAGTTTAAAGGTCTGAAAATACTAAGATTCTTCTTATGTGAGAGGACAGGATAATAACACTTCAGTAGATGAAAGGCAAACCTTGGTGTCATAGTTACAAAACAGAGATGCCATTCATCTAGAGAGGCAGACTGAGGGCTGTACCCTGAGCCAAGATTATAGTCAGCTGAAAACATTTACAACAGCTTACACAAATAGAGCAGGTGCAGTTAACTAGGTATCCCTGGACTTCATGTCCCCTGTCTGTGATGAATGATTTTAGAGGTCCCAGGACATGGGGTTGCTGCAGAACATCAAATAAGTGGTCCTGGAATGTGTGAACCTGATAAATGGCAAAACAGGTGGGAGAAGGTATGTTTGAGGTGAGTCAGTACTTGTGAGTCATATAGAGTGGGAACTGATCAAAGAAACGGTTGACATGGATAGGGATGGAGGTTTAGCTAGCTCACAGCAAGAGGAAATTGTGAGATTTTACCCTTCAAAACTGGGTCAAGGAAACACATATGAGTAGTATATTGCAAGTCCTGAAATGACCACTATGTTGTAGACTCCGAAATAGAACATATTTTTTGATGTTTTAGAAACCTGGTAGGTTATCAATAAATGCAAACATGCTGATAAATTTATTTAAACTGCATATTCTGTTGAACAAAGCTATATTTGAATTTGGGTCACACAGCAACAGCACTGGCACTAAAGAAGTCACCTCTGTGTTCTTTAGTTTATAAACTGCTGGGGGCAAGGCGCAGCTGATAATTGGACACATTAATCTTTTGGTGACAGGCTGATGTTACTTGGCTTTTATTGTGTCTCCAAAGGACCATTCACAGCTGATGAGTATGGTCTCTTATAAAAAAGAAGTGGAAGGTAAGCATGATCTTATGCTGTTAATTCTATACTCTCATTTGAAACAGGTACAGAACTTTATTGATATAAAGAAAGATCAAGGCTTTCTTCCTAACAAAAGGAAAATTATATAAAGAAAAGAGTCTCAATTGCAAGCATATGATTGGGACCCAAGCCTCTTAATCATTATTCATATTACATCAGATAAGCTCTTACGGTTTCGTTTTCTTAGGAATTTAAAAAAAATTATGTCTATATGTGGGGGCCTGAAATTTAAAGTTCATCAAATATGTGATGGTGGTCACACAGGCCAGGAGTCTGATATCTTGGAAATTAAGAATTTGGGGGATGAAACTCAGTTCTTCAGGTATTCAAGACATGAAATTATCTTCACATTACATACTGACCTATCGCTCTAGTCTGTGAAATCCTTTTAAAATATTTTTATTTATTTTTTATTTTATGTATGAGTGTAATGCCTTGCATGTGGTAGTGGTACCATGTTTTGCAGTACTCTGGGAGGTCAGAAGAAGGGGTCAGATCTCCTGGAACTGGAGTTTCAGAACAGTTATTTAGCCACCATGAATGTGCTAGGAATTGACACCTTGTCCTATGCAAGAGCTATCTCTCCTAGCCCCTAGCTTGAAATTCTTAAAGCAAACAAAACATATTGTTAAACAACATACCAAATTAAGCACTAGGGAAAATATTGATAAATAACTTTTATTGATACAAAATTATATTTAAAAAAGATTCCAAAATGCCAATGAGAGGGACAAATTTCAAAAGGTCGGACATTTGTTACGGGTGTGTTCTTCAGAACCTGTGTCCTTCTGAGGCAGTCGCTCAGTGGTAGTGTTTGGTATGCCTGGGCAAGATCCTGCACTGCATCTTCACCACAGAAAATGAAATCATGTATATTATATGTATACATAGCATGTAAATAAATAAATATTATAATATATATAATTATTCCTTACATTAACAATGAAACACTGTCAAAACAACTCTTTAAAAATGGGCCATATCGCAAAAGGTATTGAAGTAACCATTTGTAACAGGAGATATTAAAATAACTAATGAAAAATTAGAAAGAATCCAGGGACTAAAATTCAGAGTTTGTGGCCAACAATGAAAATGAAAATATACACATTGATGCAACCAGGATTAAGTCCAGCTGAAGGATTCCATTCTCTTTTCAAACAAAACAACGGCTGGTGCTAGTGATGATAATAAAAGATTTAGCTTCACTTTTGATGGTAGAATTGAAAGCATTATGAAAGTATCTGATAGGATTATACTCAAAATCTGCCCTACCAGAGTAATTACTGGCTAAATATGATAAATCCAACAGAAATCCTAACATTCTATTATTTTTTGTTGTTGTTAAACTCATAGCTATAATAGGGTTGACGATGAGGGCAGTTTATCATCACACAGAGCTGTAATATCTCCAACCACAGTGTTACTTTATAAAATTCATAATCAATTCCTATAAAATATTGACCTATGTATTTGTATTTTTGTCCATGTCATTGGATGAGAGTTTTATTTCCAAAGTGTTGGCTTGAGAAAAATAAAAATGGCGTTTTCCCCTTGAAGTTCCTCCCACTTTGGGCATTCTTTCTTAATTTTCCTTAAAAAATCTTACACACTTTGCTAAAATAGAAAGGAATAAAACAATAAGGGAAGGAAGTTACTTTCAGAAAGTGATGAAAATGAAATAGACATGTTAGAAGTGGATTATGTGCCCCAGATTTCATACAATATAGCTCTCTCCCCAGTGTTACTGGATTTGGAGATGAACACTGTATAGAAACAGTTAAGGTCTAATGAGGTAATAAAGAGGGGTGGGGTCCAATACAGCCCATGTCCTGAAGCCTCCCTACCTCTTTTGTTTTTCTTGAGGGCTGAAAATGTCAAGTGAACAAATAGTCATATGTTAGGTGTCTAGGAGTCAAAAGAAAGCTCTCTTCTGAACTGGATTAGGACACATCAGAGTCCTGACTTCTAATTCTCCAGAAGAAACAGATAAATGGTCCACATTTAACCATTCTGTATTAAGAGGATATTTCCATTATGGCCGGGGTTCTCCCTACCAGCCCCCAAGCTGTCCTGGGAACTCACTCTGTTGACATGCTGGCCTTGGAACTCACAGAGAACTGCCTGCCTTGCTCCTGAGTGCTGATTAAAGGTGGGCACCAACGCAGGTGCGGGGGGCCCTTTACAAAGTTTGTTCTTAGCTGCTATGTGGGGCTGGGAATCAATCCCTGGTCTTTGGCAAGAGCAGTCCGTGCTCTCCACCACTGAGCAATCTCTCCTAGCCTTTCAATAATTCAATGTTTCTTGAAAATCACTAGTCTGCAAATTGCAAATGAGTTTTTTTTTTTTTTTACAAATGACGCAGAAAAACCAGGCATGTTTAATAATGTGTCTCCCAAAATCCATGAACATGGGCCTGGAGAGAAAGCTCATTGGTTAAGAGAATTTGCTCTTCTGCCACAGGACAGGAGTTGGCTAACTGTCCTCCTATACCTCCAGCTCCAGGAGGATCCAAAACCCTCTTCTAACATCCGCAGCACTGCATGACACAAGTACAAAAACCTACATGAAGACAATAAATTCATAAACAAAAAAAAAAAAAAGCCGGCGTGGTGGTGCACGCCTTTAATCTAGCACTCGGGGGGAGACCCCCGATGCCGGCGGATCTTTGTGAGTTCAAGGCCACCCTGCGTCTACAGAGTGAGTTCCCGGAAGGCTGGGGCTACAGGGAAAAAAAAAAAAAACCCTGTCTCAAAACACACACCAAAAAAAAAAAAGTAAATAAAAAAAATAATAAAGGTACAACATAATTTTAAGAAATCCATTACCTTTCTTGGACACGGTGGTGGATGCCTTTAATTCCCGCACTCATGTCGACGAGTGGTAGTTAGGGGTATTCTTATAAATGGAGGCCAGGTGGTCGACATAAAAAGCCACAGGCTAGCTGAAACTACAGGAAGATGTGACTAAAAAAAAAAACACAAACAAATAAACATTACCACATAGAAAATAATATCAAATTAGAGCCTTCATTATAATTAAATACTTTAGGAATCCATATCTATTTAAAATGTATTCCATTTTTCTTCTATTTTGAAGTATTTAATTATTTGTTTGTTTTAATTAGCTATTTTGTTTTCTTTATTGGTTTTGGGAAGTTATTTTTAAATTATCTTTAACTTAACAAAATCTTTATACATTTCGCCAATATTTTACACTCCAAAGAAATAAAATTTAGGTCAGAAATTTGTCTGTATTTGAAGATGAAAAAAAATGACAACGAAAAGGCAAGAATTTCTGACACCTTTTAAAACTTTTTGAAACAGATTCAATTTTTAACTAGAACCCTTTGGAAAATGTATTAAGAAAATGATATTTTAATTTATTAGCTAATTCAATAATAAAGAAAATATTATGAGTTTCGCAAAGGAGGGTATGATGAACACCTCACAGTAAAAGTAAGAATATTTAATTTACAGAGACAGACTAACATAATCTACACATGATAAGCCATGTGCATTTAAAGTCATCTTTTGTGCAGAAAGTAATGTTCTCAACTTCAAGTGGCCATTTCCGGAGACAAGAATCATTTGCATGCTCATCGCCGTTTGTTTTTAATTTTTGAATTTTACTAAAATAAGAACAGTATAAAATTCACCATCCTAATCATTTGAAGTCTGGCATTCATTAGTGTTAAATATGCTGAGTGCTGCACAACCAGTTCAACAACTCCCTACTCATGATGCAACACTTCATTTGCTCTGTCAGTCTCTGGTAACCATTGTCCTACGTTCAATTGAGCACCAGACACACCCATTAAATTTAATTATTATTATATTAGCATTGCTTTCTTTAAGAAATAATGTGGTAGGGCAGTTACTGTAATAATTAAACTGATATAATTCTCAAATATACATAATTGGAGATAGAGAGATGGCATTGGTTGCTCTTGCAGAGGACCTGGTTTCTATTCTCAGCACACATGTGGCAGGTAACAACCATCTGTAACTCTGGTTGAGGGGATTTGATGCCCTCTTCTAACTTCTGTGGGCATTGCATGACATGGGTGCATCTATGTACATGTAGACAATACACTCATATACATAAAATAAAAATAATAACTACATTATACAAGACATGCATGGCAGAAGGCATGAACAGGGGTGGGATGGGGGCAGAGAGAGGGGAATTTGTCTAAATTGGACTGAAAGATAATGAATGAAATACAAAATTCATCAATAAAAGTAAAAAAAAAAGATTATTTAAGCATGCACAAGACCTATCCTGACTCAATCAGACAAAAACCCAGGACAGAACTGGGGAAATGGGGAGCAGGACCCAACTATAGGCAAAGAACTACAGGAAGTTGATTATAGCTGAGAGAGGGGGAGTTGATCTTTAAGGGAGAAACTCTAGGTAGGCTAACTAGACTCCAGTGAATTAGCTTTCACTGAGAGACATCTATGTACACAAACTTGAATGATAGGCTTTAATAGATATACAAGAGTGAATGAAATCTGGTGTTGGGGGATATGGGAGGTTATGGATGGGGTGAGGATATAAAGATGATTAGGATGCTTTATAAGAAATGCAAAAAAATTACATAAAAACATGCAAAAAATAAAAGTACATGCTTATATTTTAGAATATAAACACGATTCTATATTTCTACTATTAATTTTGGATATTATTTCCTTGCAGATTTTTTTCCACTGGGTCATTTTACTTTACATAATGCTATCAAGACTTTTTTGGAAGATGGGTAAGAACTTCCTTACTTTATATATGAGACAGGGTCTTCTTGTAACCCCAGCTGACCTATAACTCACTATGTAGATCAGGCTGGCCTCAATCTTACAGAAATCTGTCTGCCTCTTCTTATCCAGTAATGGGATTAAAGTACTTATGTTTAATTTTATGTGCATGAGTATTTTGCTTGTATGTATGTAAGTGTACCTTGTATGTATGTAAGAGTTGTGTAATGCTTGCAGAGGACAGAAGATGGCATTGGATCCACTGGTATTGAAGATAAAGATGGCTTTTAGTGCCCATGTGGGTGTTGAGAATTGAACCCTGGTCCTTTTCAATAGCAACCAGTTGCTCTTATCCTATCAGCCATCACTCCCAGACTTTCCTTATTTCTTAAATTGGAATAGTATTCCAGTATGTGTACATTTCCAATTTATTCATTATTCATTAAGGAAAGGTACTAGGATTACTTATGCTGACTGGTAAATGTGAATAAAATTGAACATTATGAACATTGACATAGCTCTTAGATAAACTCTTCCCCCATTGTTTTGGATAGATATCCAGAATTATTAAGTCTACTATCAATTTGGGGTGAGCTACTTATAACATTTTTTAAATTTTTTAAATTTATTGCTGTATGTGTATGAATGTACTGTCTTCATGCAGATTTATGCACCTGTGTTGTACAATGCCAAGGAGGTCAGAAGAGGGTGTTGGATTCCCCTGGAGCTGGAGCTAAAGATGGTTCTCAGCCAACATGTGGGTGCTGGGGATTGAACCTGGGACGTCTGCAAGAGCGGCTGGCGTTCCAACCACTAGGCCATCTCTCCAGCCCCTACTTATAACATTTTTTATTACTCACAGAATTTTGAATTAGGCAGTGAGGAAGCTAATTTTAAACACCATTTTATTAACATACCTCTGCCAAACACTGCCAACATTCCAATGAAAGAATAGCAGGAATTATTTTATTCCATTTCAGGGCCCCTCACAAATTTTCTTGTCACAAAGTATATCAGGTTTATATGTCATTCTCAAAGTTTTATCAATTTATGAATGATGAATATAATTGCAAATATATGCACCCCTTCAAGAAAATGAATTATTTGGGCCAAAGAAATGGCTCAGCTATTTAGAACATACACTGCCCTCAGTTTCCAGCACCCATGTTAGCTAATCACAGCAGTTTATTATTCTAGCTACAAAGGATCCAACACTCACTTCTGAACTCCTTGGGCAACTGCACACACCTACACACACTCAGACAAAAACACATGTATGTCTATGAACTTGCACCAGTGGTGGCAGCATGCACAAGACCCATGCCAACTAAATCAAACAAAAAACCCAGCATAGAACTAGGGAAATTTGAAACAGTCCCCAGCCTTAGCCAAGTGACTGTTGGCAAATGATTACTGTGGGTGAGGCAGAGTAGATCTTTAAGGAACAGAGTCTAGATAGGCTGACTAGACTCCCATGGATAAACTTGCACCAAGGGAGATCTGGATAAAAATAAATGTTTGACTGGATAAGACAACATATATGACAGAATAGAAAAAATACCTATTTCTGTGTGGTGGTTTGAATGAGTGTCCCCCATAGGCTTTAAATATTCAGACATTTTGTCTCTAGTTGGTGGCACTGTTCTTGGAGGTCATAGAAGGTGTGGCTGTGCTGGAGGAAGTACTTCATTGGGGGCAGGCTTAGTGAGTTTAGCAAGCCTTGCAGTCTCCAGTCTCTCTCTGCTTCCTGCGCTCATTGTGAGATGTGACCCTTGGCTTGCTGCTCCAGCCCTGGCCACCATGCTTCCCACCACAATGGAGTCTGATTCCCTGGAACCATCAATCATAAGCTCAAATAAACTCTTCCTTTTATAAGTTCCCTTGCTCATGGTGGTTTTATCACAACAACAGAAAAGTGACTAATACAGTTATTTGGTACCACAGAGTGGGCTGTTGGCTGTGAAGAACCTGACCATGTGGATGTTTGGAGAAATGTGGAAGACTTTGGAACTTTGGGCTAGAGAAGTTGTTGATGACTGTAAGCAGAGCTTAAGGGGCCATTCTAGTGGAAGCCTGGAAGAAAGCATTGCTGCAAAAATTGTAGTTCCAGAGGAAAACAAAGGCTTAGGCAGCAACTGGGATATTTTGATAAAGAATCTGGCAGCAGTTTGCTCACAGCCCAAATGCTTGCCTGATGCTAAGTTGGAAAGCAATGGACTAATGTCTTTGGAGGAGGATAAATCAAGACAGCCTAATGTAGAAATGGTGGCTTGGCTACTAATGAAGAGTATTGTGCAGATCTACAGTGAAAAGGAGCAAATGGGTCAGAAAGAAATGCAGAATGAACAGCTTGGATCTGAAAAGTGCACTAGGAAGATTAACAGTGAGGCCAAGGCGTGTGAAGGAGAGGTTCATTTTGATAAGAAGACTAAAGTGATTAAGGAGAGGCCTAGCTATTTACAAGTAAACAATGGAAAAAGTGAGATTAAAGTGATTAAGGAGGGGCCTCCAGATTTACAAGTAAACAATAGAAATAGTACCTTCAGGGCAAGACCACACCCAGCTAATCCTCCAACTTTTGAAAGGAAAATACTGAAAGGGTTTTCTGCTTCAACAAGTTCAGGGCAGAGAAAAGTTGCAAATGTGGTTGAAATAGGCCAGAGTCCATCCCAAACTTGCAGCCAAACTTGGCAGTTTAATTCATGTGGTGCTGGCTTTAGAGGCATGACGTTTGCAAGAGTGAAGGTCTTCAGTTCT
>VZQC01000139.1:397976-408339 GCA_009823505.1 Rhizomys pruinosus | reverse complement strand
CAAGCTGGCTGGGACTAACGGGAGACTCTGTCTCAAAAAGACCATAAATAAATAAACAAATAAATAAATGAATAAATAAATAAACCGGGAACTGGAGAGGTGGTTCAATGGTTAAGGGACACTGGCTGCTTTTGCAGAAGACCCAGGTTTGAATCCCAGCACCCACATGGCAGCTAATAGCCATCTGTAACTTCAGTTCCAGGGGATCTGATGCCCTCTTCTGAGCTCCCCAAGCATTCTGTGACACAGACGCACTTACATATATGCAGGCAAATCACTTCTACACATGAAAGTAATCAATAAAATATTTAAAAATGAAACAAAACAAACAGACAGACTTTGGACCCACTCCTGCCACCCACAAAAACTTCTGTTTGGTAATGTCTTTATCTGGTGTATTTTCGAGTTTGATTGTATTGCTTTGCTTTTTTTCATTTGCATTTGCTCCTAGGTAGGTAAAAACAAGGCTGGCATTATTTCAACTAAGAGCATATTCTATGTGTTCTGAGGACTGCCTATTAGGTAATTTTGGTGTATAATTTCAGGAAATGGGTTCTGTCCTTTCAAACAGGGGCACAAATTACATCTAGGTCCAAGTGAAAATTACCTAGCTAAAATGTGTAGATCGCATCATAGGGATTCATTCTTGCCTTGGGTCCAGCTCCATAATTATTACAATGTCTAATTTTCAAAATTATTAGAAAAAAATCACTGCTTCCTTATCTCCTGGCTATTTCATTAACATCTTTGAAGCATTCCTTATAAATGAAAAGCAATGTAAAATGAGACCATATTTTTAGGTGATATGGCAGTGTCAGAAATTTTTTTACCTGATGAAATAACTTTTAATGGCTTAAAAAAGCTAATAAATTGCCACTGGATTTTTAATGGTACCGTGCCCTGTTCATTGCCAGATTCGACTGAAGTTAATAAAGACCTGCCAGCATTCCAATAGTGCTACATGAAATATTTTAGGCATGGATGAAAATGAGAAGAATTCTACAGTGAATAGAAGTACACCTTTTACCTAGACTCCATATTTAATACTTTAAAACAACTTTATTATACAACTATCTGTTGTGTCCACTTCTCTTTGCATTCATCAATCCATTTTATTTTTGATGAATTTCAAACTTAATTCCAGACATTGGTATACTTAAAAATAATTCAGTAAGCATATCATTAACTAAAGTTCAATGTTTATTTAGTTGTTTCTTGAAGTGAATTATATATGTATATATATATATATTCTGTGACATTCACAAAACTTAAATGTAATATCTAGTGATTTTTTTCCCCCTGTGTCTTTTGAAACAAAATCTTTTGGGGTGATTCCAACTGGTCTGGAACTCAATAAATATGTAGCTCAAGCTAGACTTAAACTCATGATCTTCCTGCCTTGGCTTCCTGAATGCCAGGAGTACAGGCCTGTAGACCACTATGTTCAGCTTTAGTGAGTATTGATTAATGCATATCCTAAGATAAAACATTACACTAAGATAAAACATTACACTAAGATAAAAACATTACCTGCCACTAGCTTAGAAAGTTCCCTCAAAACTCTTCTCAGTCATTACCCAGCTTGACTTACATATGAGGAGTTGGTGCTAGGATCCACAAATGAGGGACATGATTAGTAGCTGTTTTTCTGAGACCCTGTTACTTCACTTAGCATAACAGCTTCTAGATACAATCATTGACCTGCAAATTTCATGATGCCATCTTTCTTTACCACTGCATAAAACTCCATTATATAGATGTATCACATTTTCTTTATCCACTCATCAGTTGGGAGACACTTGAGTTGCTTCCAGCTTTTTGCTATTGTGAAGAGAGCTGCAATAAGCATAGATGTGCATGTATCTCTGCAATAGAATGAATCTTTGGGGGTATATACCCAGGAATGGTATGACTGGGTCAAGTGGTAGGTTCATTTTGAGTCTTTTAAGAGTTATACACGGGGCTGGAGAGATGGCCTAGCGGTTAAGAGGGCCGACCGCTCTTACAGAGGACCCGGGTTCGATCCCCAGCACCCACATGGCGGCCAAGAGCCGTCTGAAACTCCAATTCCAGGAGAACTCCAGTTCCAGGGGAATCCGAGACCCTCTTCTGACCTCCGTGGCAATGCACGTCACGGGTGCACAGACTTGCATGCAGACAATACATTCATACGCATACGGAAATAAATAAAATTAAAAAAAATATTAAAAAAAGAGTTATCCACACTGCTTTCCTTAGGGATTGCATGAGTTTGCATTCCCACCAGCAGTGAATGAGTGTTCCCCCTTTCCCACAACTTCTCCAGCATTTGGTACCATTTGCTTGTTTATAGCCAGTCTTACCAGAGTAAGATGATATCTTAAAGTGGTTTTAATTTGCATTTCCTTAATTACGAGTGGTGTTGAACACATTTTAAAATATTTCTCAGCCATCTTTACTTCTTCATTTGTGAAGTTTCTGTTCAGCTCTTTACTCCATCTTTTGATTGGGTCACTTGTTTTCTTAATCCTTTTTTGTGTAATTTATATAATCTGGATGTTAAATCTCTGTCAGATGTGTCACTGGTGAAGATTTCTCCCACTCTGTGGGCTTTTTCTTCACTTCTTTGATTGTTTCACTGTACAGAAGCTTTTGAATTTAATGAGGTCCCACTTGTCAATTATTGATCTTATTTCTTGAGCAACTGCTGTTTAATTTAGAAAGTCTTTTGCTATATCTATATCTTATAGGTTATTGCCAACATTTTCTTCTATCATTTTCAGAGTTTCAGATTTCACATTGAGGTCTTTGATCCATTTGGAGTTGACACATGTATGGCATGTGCTCTGGTGGGGGTGGGCATGGATAGGGAAATGGATGTGAGTTGATGGGAAAAGTTTGTATGAAATGCACAAATGCTCAACAAAAATTTAAAAAAATGTATGGCAAAATTCATGAGTTCTTGTGGGGGGGCAACGATGGGAAAACGGTCTAAATTTGATTAAGAAATGTATAAAATTTATGAAAGTTCAATAAAAATAAAAAAAATTAAAAATAGTTTTTTCTAAAACAAATTCATATATAATTTCCGTATTTAAACTGTATAGCTCAGTTTTTACAGTACATTCACAGGTACACATAACCATCACCACGGTCAGCTGTAGACATTTTCATTAACTCAGAAAGAAGGCCTGTAACTCTAGCTGTTCTCATCCTTCCATCTAACTGTCTCTTCTCTACTAATCTAATTTCTTTTTTTTTTTTTTTTTTTTTTTTGAGACAGGGTCTCCCTCTAGCCCCAGCTGTCCTGGAACTTACTCTGTAGACTAGGCTGGCCTTGCACTCACAAAGATCTGCCTGCTTCTAATGTCTATGTCTTGTAGGTTGCTGCCAACATTTTCTTCTATCACTTTCAGAATTTTAGGTTTCACCTTGAGGTCTTTGATCCATTTGGAGTTGATTTTTGTACAGGGTGAGAGGTAGGGGTTTAGTTTTATTCTTCTACAAGTGGTGATCCAGTTTTGCCAACACCATTTGCTGAAGATGCTGTTTTTCCTCCATTGAGTCTTGGCCCCTTTGTCAAATATGAGGTGGCTGAAATTGCATGTATTGATGTTTGGATCTTCAGTTTTTTCCATTAATCTACAGATCTCAATTAATACCTTAAATATTAATGGTCTAAACTCCCCAATCAAGGGACTAGAGGACTGGGAGAATGAGATTAGGAAACAGCATCCATCTACTCATGCTGCCTCCAAGAAAACCCATCTCCCCTCAAGACAGAACAGCACGTTTTAAGGTGAAAGGGATGGAAAAAATATTCCAAGCAAATGGTCCAAAAAGCAAGAGGGTGGCTGTTCTAATATCAGACAAAATTAGACTTCAGAGTATAATTAATCAGAAAAGACAAAGAAGGCCATTATATCTTAAATGGAAGAATTAACCAAGAAGATCTCAACAATTTTAAATATATTATGCAACAACTATGGTGCACATCTTATATAAACACATCCTTTCAGGGACGCCTCGAGACAGAGATTAATCCCAGTGTGTTAATATTGGGGACTTCAATACCCCAACGAGCACCTGGATAGTTCAACTGGACAAAAATAAACAGAGAGACAATCAGAACTTGAACACCAATACACCAAATGGACCTTCACAGATATCTGCAGATAATTCCATCCAAACACCAGAGAATATACTTACTTACTCAGCACCCCTGGAACATTTTCTCCAAATTGGACCAGTACTGGACACAAACGAAACCTCAACAAATACAACAGGATTGAAATTATTCCATGCTTTCTATCAGACCACAGTGCAATAAGCTCAATATTAACAACAGGGTAAGCACTACTAACTACAAGAACACGTGGAGACAAAACAACACAATATCTGAACAAGAGGGGTAGTAGAAAAAAAGAGAATAAAAGCATTCCTTGGAACTAAATGAAAAATTGACATAAACAGCAACAAACTGTGGGATACATTAAAGTCATTCCTAAGAGAGAATTTTATAGCCCAAAGTGCCCAAATTACAAAAACAGAAAGAGGACAAGTTAACGATCTAACACTGCAGCTAAAAAACACTTGACAACAACAACAATTGAACACTAAACCCAACAGATAGAAAGAATTACAAAAATCACACAGAAATCAATGAAATAGAAACCAAAGAAACTCAATACAAAAAAAAATCAATTGATCCAAAACCGGTTCTTTTTTGAAAGTAAACAAAATAAGGACAGACCCTTAGCCCAGTTAACCAAAAGAAGAAAGAGCAACTCCAAATCAATAGCAATTGCACATGAAAGGGGAAACATCACACAGATAAGAAAAATCCAGACAATCATACGAGAATACTTCAAAAAAAACCTTATTACTCTACTAAATTTGAAAACCTAAGAGAAATGCTTGAATATCATCTGAAATCTGGGATTCTCCAAAGCATATAACCAAGAAGATATTGACAGATTAACGAACCCATAAGCACTTGAGGAAATATGAAGACGTAACTAATACAAAGCCTCTTAACTAAAAAAAGCCCAGACCAGATGGNTGAGAGATGTGTGTTGTTTCCTTTCAACTTATTTTTCATTTGCATTCTTGGTCTAGGTATTTATTTACTCTGTTATGCTTTTGGTAATTTTTCTCTTGGGTTGCTTAAGGATAGTTGCTCCTTTCCTCTGTTCTTTGAATTGCTTCGAGTATTTTCTGAAGTGTTAGGTTTTTTGACATGTGTTCTTTCATGTTTTTATGTCCTGAAAGATTTTTCTTTCTCCTTCAACTATGATTGAAAAAATATGGAATTTGCATGTCATACTTGCGCAGGGGCCATGCTAATCTTCTCTGTATTGTTCCAATTTTAGTATATGTGCTGCTGAAGCAAACACTGATTTTTGTAGATTAATTTTGTACTTGCCACTTCACTGAAAGTGTTAATCATTTCCAGGAATTTTCTGGCGGAAGTTTTGGCATCTCTTAGGTATAATATCATGTCATCTGCAGAAAGGGATAATTTGACCTCTTCTTTTCCAATTAGTGCTCCTTTATTTTCTTGTCTTATTGTTCTAGCTAGAGTTTTAAGCACTATATTAAAAAGGAGTGTAAATAGTTAACAGACTTGCCAGGTTCCTGATTTTAAGGGGACTATTTCCCATTTTCTTCCATTTAGGATGATGTTGGCTGTAGGGTTTGCTGTGCATAGCTTTAATTATGTTGAGGTACATTCCCTCCAGTCCAATTCCCTCTAGGACTTTAAACATAAACACATGTTGAATTTTATCAAGGGCTTTTTACATCTATTGAGATAGCCATATGATTTTTGACTTTGAGTCCTTTATATGATTTCTGACATTTATTGACTTACATATATTGAACCATCCCTGCATCTCTGAAATAAATCTCACTTGATCATGGTAGATGACTTTTTTGATGTGTGCTTACATGCAATTTGCAAGAATTTTCTTGAGAATTTTTGCATCTGTATTCATTAAGAATATGGGTCTATAGTTTTCTTTTTTGTTGTTTCTTCACCTGGGTTTTGGTATTAGAGTGATGCTGTCTTCATAGAAGGAATTTGGGGGTTCTCCTTATGTGTCTATCTTTTTGAATAACAAATAATCTTCTTTAAATGTCTGGTATAATTCTGCTGTAAACCCACCTGGGCCTGGGCTTTTGTATTTGTTGGGTTTTGTATCACTGTTTCAATTTCCTTATATGTTATGGGTCCGTTTAAGCTGTTGATCTCTTTTGGTTTAGCTTTGGTGATTCCCGTGATTTTAGAAATTTATCTATTTCTTTTGGTTTTCAAATTTAATAGAGTATAAGTTTTAAATTATTCCTTACAATGCTGTGGATATTTTTGTTGTCTGTTGTGCTGTTTCCCTTTTCATCTCTAATTTCACTGATTTTTTAGTTTCTTTCTTTCTTTCAGTTAACTAAGCTGAGTCTATCTGTTTATACTTTCAAAGAACCAGATCTTGGACTCGTTTATTCTTTGTGCTATTTTCTTTGTTTCTATTTCATTAATCTCTGCTCTGATTTTTGTTATTTCTTCTTGTCTGCTGGGTTTGAATTTCATTTGTTGTTGCCTTTCAAGTGTCCTGAGTTGCAATATTAAGTCATTTATTTGTGTTCTTTCTGATTTTTTTTTTGGTCTTTTTGAGACAGGGACTCCCTGTAGCTCTGGCTGTCTTGGAACTCACTATGTAGACCAGGCTGGCCTTGAACTCAAGAGGATCCACCTGCCTCTGCCTCCCAAGTGCTAGGATTAAATATGTCTGATTTTTTTTTTGTGTGTAGGCATTTAGAGCTCTAAATTTCCCTCTTAGAACTGCTTTTAAAGTGTCCCAGAAATTTGGCGTGTTGTACTGTCCTTTTCATTTAATTCCAGAAATACTTTTATTTCTTTCTTAGCTTCTCCTTTGACCCATTCATTATTAAGGAGTATGTTATTTATTTTTTTTAATTTAATTTTTATTGATGGTTTGTGCATTTCGTACATCATTTTCCAATTCAGATCAGGCATATTTCCCTTTCCCTTCCCCCCCACCCCNCAACAGTAGACGTGCTGCGCTGGAGAGGCTGATGAATCCAGGGAAACTGCTCAGTCCGCAAGGGTATTTTTGGTTATTTTTTTGTCTTCAGTAGTCCTTCCAATATGGTTGCTGTTTTAAGGTCACTGATGGACTTCCAGGAGATTCTGCGGTCTCATTTACATCACATGGGTATCCGAAGGGGATTTCTAGCATGTCCAAGAGAAAATCACCAAGATGCATCGCGATCGGTCCAAGCCGCAGACTAAAAAGGGACCCAGCTCCCCTGTGTGTGTCCTCTCTTTGATACGGTCCGTGCTGGAGAATTGTTGGGCATTAATATCCCACATATTTGGGGTGGGCCATACAGGTTGAGGTTGGGCTCAATCCGAAGATCCTTTTCTCTTATTTGTTCCTTGGTCCAGTTGAGTTGACACCTCCATGGATTTTAACACATTCACCCTTCGGCCCCTAGCTTAGATATATAGGATGTGAGATCCTTTCTGTGGTTCTGGTGTTGGGGCAGGTAACTCTCTGCCCCCACCAAGGTCGGTGGGCGGCTGGGGGTCTGCTGACTCGGGTACAGGGGCCAGGGAAGAGGTACGGGTGGAAGGGCTAGGAAAAAACTTCCTTTCACAGAAATACTCACAATTGTGATAGTGGCAATGGAAATTTTGCTGAGGCGGGTGAAAGTGATCCGGTGCACTTGTAAAGTTATCTTTGAGAAAAAAAGGGAGAAAACGTGCGGAAATGTGAGGAAAAATGCATTCGATTTGGTCAGCCAAAAATGGCTCTGTGGACATATATTCTTATCAATTTCCATGTGATTGCGTAACCTAACTGCCTGCCCAACCCCGGCTAAGGGGGGCTCCTTGAGAGCGATAAAAAAAACAAAAACAAAAACAAAAGAAACTCTCTCTCATGTTACAAGAAATCCTCACAACAGATCGGACTTCTCATCAGAAAAAACACAGAAGGCAAGGTTTGTGAGCATATTCAAGGATACAGAAATCGCGTCCGAAGGGGGTCTATTAAAGCAATAATGACTAATAATCCCCGAACAACTTAATACCTTTAAAAAAATGGAAAAAGAGTGGGATATAGCTCAGTGACAGAGTGCCTGCCTGCCTGCCTGAAGCCCTGGGTTTGAGTCCCCAGCATCAGGAAAGGAGGAAAAAAGAGAAAAGGGGGAGGGGGAAGAGGAGGAAAGAGAAAATGATAGATTAATTCCTATATAAAAACGAAAATCCTGGCCTGGAGGATGGTCTCAGCGGTTTTAAAGGCACGCTCTTGCAGAGGACTTGGATCGATTTCTCGACCGCAACCCACATGGTGGCCAAGCATAACCGTCTTTAAGCCTAGGCTGTGTAAGCAACCACACCTTTTAATACATTGTAAAGCCACAGGAGTCATCTGCTGTGTTTCAAGGCCCAACCGTCCACCAGGGTTCGAGGTTTTCCAGGCCAGCTGGGCGCTATAAGGTGAGGACCCTGTCCCCTTCAAAGAGAGAGGATGATGAGAGAGCACTGCCGCTGGCACTACAGTGATGCAAGAGGTGTCATGGCTGTTTGAAATCCTTTTAGTTCTAAGTCCCAGCCTCTGGTTCTCAACTAGCGAGTTATTCCAAGGCCAGTTGGGTGCTGACAAGGAAGTGAGACCCGTCCTGCTCGAAAAAGACAAAAAAATCAAAAAAAAAAAAAAAGTTGGGTTTAAATCAAAGAAGCATAAATTTGATGTAGTTTAGGGAAGGGTTACAAACAAAATGGGGAAATTTGTGCTGGTCCAATAGCATGAGGCAGGAGGACTAAAAGTTCAAAGCAGCCTGAGCAATTTAAGAAGGAAGGGGGAAGAGGCGGAGAAGGGAAGGGAGGGAAGAAGAAAGCAAGCACACTGGCTCTGGGGGACATCATGGACATCATATGGCCGATACCATGGCTGAAGTGTAGGCTAGAAAGGATAACAGGCCAAGGCTAAGGCAGTGTCTCGATCACAGCTGAGATACAGTTTCCTTTGGGCTGCATGCGAAGCCGCTTGAAAACTGGCACCAGAAGCTATGGACAGCTGGGTGCCGCTGCTGCCCTGTGCAGTCCAGACTGCGATTCTGGAGTTCCTCACTGCCAGGTGCTGGAATTGGCACAAAATGATTCCCAGGATCTCACAGCGAATCCTATCACTCCAAGTCAGTCACGTGCAGCTTGCAGTAGGTGGTGAAGCAAAGCTGGATTCTCTGATTGAGGTTATCATCCCTGGAGTGGAGTGGTCTCTCACATCTACAAATCTCAATCTGGAAAGGAGGGACAGCAGAAAGCTGCTTAGGAGGGGCGCTTGAACCACCTGCTCCCCCCAGTCACTGTACCATAACTGGGACAGCAGATAACAAG
The DNA here is from genome assembly GCA_009823505.1 of Rhizomys pruinosus. NCBI lineage: Eukaryota > Metazoa > Chordata > Mammalia > Rodentia > Spalacidae > Rhizomys > Rhizomys pruinosus. Next base: position 398,939 of record VZQC01000139.1, on the reverse strand, counting down.
GGGACATGTGGAATGTGGGTTTGTTTGTTTGTTTACGGTCTTTTTGAGACAGGGACTCCCTGTAGCTCCGGCTGTCCTGGAACTCCAGGCTGGCCTTGAACTCACAGAAATCCACATGTCTCTGCCTCCCAAGTGCTGGGATTAAAGGTGTGCACTACCACACCTGGCTGACATGTAGAGTTTTTAAAAACAGTTAAATGGAAAAGTATAGACAATTAATATAGACATGATAAAAGAAACATTTGTATGTCCTTAGACTTGAAGTTGATAAGTTCTATGTGGACACAGTCATGTGTTGAAAGGCCAGATTTCTCCCTTGTGCCTTCAAGAATGAAGAATTTAAAAACTTCTCTGGGCTGGGCATGGTGGCAGATTTATTTATTTATTTATTTATTTGGTCTTTTTGAGACAGGGTCTCCCTGTAGCTCTGGCTGTCCTGGAACTCACTCTGTAGACCATGCTGGCCTTGAACTCACAGAGATCTGCCAGCCTCTGCCTCCTGAGTGCTAGGATTAAAGGCTTGCGCCACCATGCCCAGCTATAAGATGATATTAAAGAAAGTTACAGTGAAGAGAAAAAGAGAGAACTTGAACCATGAAAGCTGGCATTTCACATGCAGGTACCTGCAGACCAGAAGAGGCTGTCAGGTCCCCTGGACCTGGAGTTATAGGTTCCCTATGTAGGTGCAGGGAAAGTAACTCAAGGCCTCCTGCAGTAAGCACTCTTTTTTTTTTTTTAAGATGGGGTCTCACTATGCAATACCTGACTAGCTTAGAACTCACTTTGTAGGGGCTGGAGAGATGGCCTAGCGGCTAAGAGCGCCGACCGCTCTTACAGAGGACCTGGGTTCGATCCCCAGCACCCACATGGCGGCCGAGAACCGTCTGAAACTCCAATTCCAGGAGAACTCCAGTTCCAGGGGAATCCGACACCCTCTTCTGACCTCCGCGGCATTGCATGACA
>VZQC01000139.1:372641-397184 GCA_009823505.1 Rhizomys pruinosus | reverse complement strand
TGCTTTCAGTTTGGGACTCAGAATGAAAGAAAGTAGCATCTGGTACAGCTTTTTGACCAGATATTAATTTTCATTCCTGTAAGAGAAATGTAAGATAGATGCTCAGGAGGGCCATGGTTGAATTGTATGGCAAGCATGTGTTTAGTTTTACTGGAAAATGCTATACTGTTTTCCAAAGAGGCTATACCATTTTTCTACCTATTAACAATATATGAAAATTCCAAGTTTTGCAAAATCTTGGTAACATTTGATATTGCCAGTATTGTTTATTTTAGCTGCTCTTAATAGGTATATAGTGCTATCTCATTGGGGAGTGTTTTGGTCACATTTTTTTTCATTTACAGTCTGTGGGTGTGGGCATGCATGTGTCACAGTATGCAGTTGGAGGTCAGTGGACAACTTGCAAGAGTTAGTTCTTTTACCATGTGAGTTCTGGGGGTTGAACTCAGGTCATCAAGCTTATTGGCAGATGCCATTGCTCCAGCCCTCATAATCGTTCTAATTTGTATTTTCTTTTTTTTAATTTATTTTTGTATGTGTATGAATGTACTGTCTGCATGTAGGTTTGTGCACCCGTGTCGTGCAATGCCGCGGAGGTCAGAAGAGGGTCTCAGATTCCCCTGGAACTGGAGTTCTCCTGGAATTGGAGTTACAGACGGTTCTCAGCCGCCATGTGGGTGCTGGGGATCGAACCCAGGTCCTCTGCAAGAGCAGTCGGTGCTCTCAACCGCTAGGCCATCTCTCCAGCCCCTAAAGTATTCCATTCTTAATCTTGAGCTTGTGTCTGGACAGTGACATTGGGGTTGTTTGGGAGCTAGTCAGGATAATCTTGGCGACAGTGAGCTTGTTGCTCTTCTTGCTTGTTGCAGTCTCATGAACTATGTGGCCATCCAAAACCCCAAGAAGCAGGAACAAAAGTAACCCTTTCTTCCACTTCAGGGTTCCAGGACATAATACTCCAGGACATACTTCCTTCCCCCTGGCTGTGGAGCCAGGGCTATGAACGTTCATTGTGACTGGCCACCAGACCTCAAAGGCAACAAGGAGAGTGGAGGCTCAAGGAGCAGTAAGGGTAAAGCTGCCTCTCATCCCCATGGAGTCAGAAACTTGGTTATAGTCTCTCTTTTTTTGTTGTTTTTTAAGGTAGAAGCTCACTGTATAGCCCAGGCTGGCCTGGGACTCACTAGGTAGCCCGGGCTGCTTCAAACCCAGGACAATCCCCATGCCTCAACCTCCAAAGTGTGGGCATTACAGGTATAATACTCAGTCTCAGTGCCCCCCAAAACATTATTTACCTTCTTTTTTTTTTTTTTTAATATTCCTCTCTTTCTTAGTGATATTACTTATTCTTTATTTATTTTTTATTTTGTATGTGCATGAATGTACCGTCTACATGCAGGTTTGTGCACCCGTGTCCTGCAATGCCATGGAGGTCAGAAGAGGGTGTTGGGTTCCCCTGGAACTGGAGTTAAAGAAGGTTCTCAGCCGCCATGTGGGTGCTGGGGATCTAACTCGGGTCCTCTGCAAGAGCAGTCGGCGCTCTTAATCACCAGGCCATCTCTCCAGCCCTATTATTTACCTTCTTTGAGCCCATTTACTAACCTTTAACATGAGAACGCTAGACCAGCTTTGTAGAGTTCGAGCAAACCCTAGACATCAAATACTGACCCCCTCAACACATGGTAGTTGCTCTATAAATGTCTGCTTCCTCCTCTCCTCCCCGACCCCATTCTTCAGAATGGGAGCAAGAGCCACAGAAGCTATTCCTATGGGTCAGGGGGAGAAATTGTCAATATTTACATAACAAAACTGTCCCATTTATACTAGATAAGGCAGCAAGGCTAACATGTCAAGTTTCTTGGCCTCAGACAGATATTACATCATATTGCTTATCTTATAGTGATAACTTCTTATTCCAGCTCTGTGTTAGCTATTCATTAATAATCCAAAGAGTGTTCTGTTATTTCTTCATATATGTAGCTTGCTAAGTAGGCAAGTATTTTCAGACCTTGTGAGTACACCCTTCCTTTGATTCTCCTTTCTCTCTCTCTCTTTTTGTATTTTTGAGACAGGGTCTCCCTTTAGTCCCAGTTGGCCTGGAACTCACTCTGTAGACCAGGCTGGCCTTGAACTCACAGAGATACCCTGCCTCTGCCTCCCGAGTGCTAGGATTAAAGGAGTGTGCCACCATGCCCATTGGGTCCTTAGCTGCCATGTCCTCTGGTAGAACAGTTGGTGCTCTTAACCACTGAGCCATTTCTCCAGCCCTTTCTTTTTTCTTTTAATAACATCAACCACATAGTGGAAAATGGCCTAGAAATAAAAATGGGTGACATTTGCTAGTGTATACTATGCATTTACTCCTCTTTGGATTTACTTAATATCTTTAATATCATTATGATGAACTGGGCATGGTAGCGCATACCTGTGATCTCAACACTAGGGAGGCATAAGCAGGAGAGTCCTAAGTTTCCATGTAATCACAGCACTCTCGAGGCTGAGACAGGATTGTTACAAATTTGGGGCCAGCCTGGGCTACAGAGTAAGATGCTGTCTCAAAAACAAACAAACAAAAAAATAAAATCGTCTCTGTTGATGAACATTTGGGATATTTATTAATTTTCTGTATTATGCACTATATGGCTGTGAATATTTTTACATTTTTTTGAACATAGATGCAATATAATTGATAAAGTAATTCATGTTTTATTTCTTAATTTCCTTCAGACCACAAGAATCATACTTTTTTTTCCCTTTGGTCTTTTTGGGACAGAGTCTCCCTGTAGCCCGAGCTTGCCTAGAACTCACTATGTAGACCATGTTGACCTTGAACTCACAGAGATCCTCCTGCCTCTGCCTCCTGAGTGCGGGGACTAAAGGCATGCACCACCATGCCTGGCCCAAGAATCACAACTTTTATAGTTAATGAAGGCTTTGAGCATACGTTAGTTTTCTCTAGGATGTATATAGGAATGGCCTCTTGCTAAGTCTTAGGGTTTATCTAAAAAACATGAAAATGAGGTCTGGGGATGTAGCTCAGTTGGTAGAGTGCTTGCCTACGGGGCACAAAGCCCTGGTCTTGATCCCTACTACCAGGTAAACTGGGAGTGGTGGCACACACTTGTAATCCCAACATTTGTGAACTGGGAAGATTTGGAGTTGAAAGCCAGCCTTAGCTATATAATGAGTTCAAGGCTAGCCTAGGCTACATGAAACCCTGTCTAAAGGGGAGTGGGGGGAGAAAAAACATGAAAATGTACATAAATTTTCATCTTTTTCAACCCTTGGCACTGGAAGCTCTGGGTATCCAAACAGACATCTGGTCATTTTTGAGTGACCTTGACTTTGAGGGCCTGGCTGCTACCCTGATTATCAATAGCAATAAATGTGTCACTTACTCGGTTGAAGGAGCCCCTTGGTAGAGGACATCAGGGTGTGCTATCTTTGCGGCTCCTGCCTCTTATTAGTCATTGCAACAGAACAGATGATTACCAGTCTGCCCTATGCAGGCCAAAGTTCTCCCTGCTGAACAGGGATTTGCTCACCTAGGAAGGTCAGGTATGAGAGGGTGGGTGGGGATGGGCCTTGTTTGTTCTGTTAAAAGCACATCAGGGGGGCTGGAGAGATGGCCTAGCGGTTAAGAGCACGGACTGCTCTTACAGAGGACCCGGGTTCGATCCCCAGCACCCACATGGCGGCCAAGAACCGTCTGAAGCTCCAATTCCAGGAGAACTCCAGCTCCAGGGGAATCCGAGACCCTCTTTTGACCTCCGCGGCGTTGCACGACACGGGTGCACAAACTTGCATGCAGACAGTACATTCATACACATACAGAAATAAATAAAATTAATAAAAAAAAATTAAAAAAAAAAAGCACATCAGCCATTAGGGTATATTAATTGCTCAAAAGTCTGAATACAACCTGTCTACTAATATTGGGAGGGCCTGAGGCAAAGGAACAAATAGATATCCACCTAATTTTAAATAAATTTTAAATAATTTATTTAAAATTTTTTAAAAATAAATTTTAAATAATTTATTTAAAATTATAAACAATTCCAAGTAACTCTGAAACATTATTATACTGTAGTCTATTTGGACAAATGTACATCGTTATGGTTTGAAGGTAAACAACTGTAATGACCCTGGAACAAATTTGAATTTAGAATTTCTGGGCTCAAAATAAATAAAAAGAAAGGTACAAAACAAAAACAAAAAAAGAGGGCCTGTTGGTCTGGCCTGCAATTCTAGCTACTAGGGGAGGCTGAGGCAAGAGGATGACAAATTCAAGGCCAGCTTGGGTAATTTAGGAAGACCCTGTGTCAAAAATGAAAAATAGAACACGGGCTAGGAATATGGTGGACTGCTTGTCTGCCATGCGGAAGGCCTAGTACTGCAGGAGGGAAAAAAAAAAGATTCCTGGACCCTTGAACATGCACTTGAACGTACTGAAGGAAGCACAGGGCCCGGCCTGACTACTGGCCACGGCTCTCCTCTGCCCTTCCCTCACCTGTCTTGCACCACGAGGGCTCTGTGGACACACAGCAGCTCAGATGTCCAAGTGCTATGGCACTTCCTCCAAACACAGCTGCCCTTTGGCACTTCGGGGAAATGTCCAGACTCTGCTCTAGAGAAAAAGGAGACGCCACAGCTTTGGTCTTTGGGAGGGAATTCTGGGCTCCCATGTAAGCAGGACTTGGTCCTGAAGTGGCAGACTCTGTGGACACCTTGGCTAGGTGTAGGAGCACGGTCAGAGAGGGGCCCAGGCATAGAGGGAGTACTTCTGTACATGGTTTCTCCTCTCCTGTCTCTGTTTGGCTCTATCTCCAGCAGCTTCACTGTGCCTGGCACATAAAAGTCAGACACACTGGCTTAATGGAAAGTACACTGGCCAGCACATCAGAAGACCTGGGGTTCAGGCCAAGTTCTACCCATAAAAATCTTCCTACTTTATTACCTCATTTAAGCATTTCTTATCCATTCCACTCAGGAAGCGTCTATGAGGTTAAACGACTCTTCCAAGGTCACACAGACAGGCAAGATAGAAGTTTGTCTGGCATTGCAAGTCTCCTGGCTTCTGCTTTAATTAATTATTTAATTACGATTTCTTTGCCTGGGCTCTGGGAGCAGGGCTTTTCAGGAGGCCAGGCCTTTCCCGCCACCAGCCGTCCCCCTAGCCTCTCCAATCAGCCGGGGCCCCCTCCTCCGGAGACCTCCTCCCCTGCCGAAGCCCCGCCCCTACCCTCAGGCCAAAGTCACGTGCCGCCCCATCCCCCGCGCCTGCGCAGTGCTTATTTCCCGCTGTCAGGATGAGGAGGCGGAGGTCGGCGCTCGGGTCCGTCTCTGCCCCGGGCTGTGGCGGCGCCGGCGGCTCCAGCCTTAGCGGTTCCTCCCTGGGCGGTGGCGGCGGTGGCTCGGTCGACGCCTCCTCCGCCAGCTGAGCCCGCGGCAGCCCGGGACGCCGCTTCCCCGCCCACCCCCGCTCTCCGCAGCCGGCCGCTTGGCCATGGCGCAGCCGGGCCCGGCTCCCCAGCCTGACGGTGAGGCGCCCCCCTTGGCGGGCGCGGCCTGCCCGGCGCCGGAGTCGCCCGGGGACCTGGGGCGGGAAGGGCGCGCGCGGGCCCGGGGACCCGGCGGGGCGGAGGCGGGAGCGCGCGGGTGGCGCGGGCCCGGGCGGCGGCGCTGGGGAGGGGGCGGGCGGCTGCGGGAAAGGGCGTGGGGAGGAGAGGCTGCGGGGAGCCGGCGGATGGGGGAGAACCGGGGAAGCGGCGGGGGGCCGCGGCGGACTGGCACGAGGGTTCTGCCTGCGGGGCGGGTGCAAATCGGGAACATGTGCTGTGTTCGTTGGAGGGGAGCATCCTGCCTTCGGGAGTGCGGTGTCCCCACTGCCCCGGTCGGGCTGCCGCGCCTTAGTATCCGGTTGTGTGACATCCTAAATGGGATCTGTAGGGATTGGTAGTGTTCTTTGAGTGGCAGTGTTGCTCGATGGTAAGTGTGGGCACATTTCTTAGTTCCTTGGGGCCTCGGTGTCTCACCCAGAAGAACTAGATGCATGCCTGTTTTATTTATCAAGATTGCAACATTCAGGTGAAAAACGATAGCTTGGTATTTTGAGAGTGTTAGGAATGAGACTGGAGCTTGAGCAAGCCTAAGTGGAGGAATCCGACGTTCCCCCCCCTTCTAGTTCACTCCCCTCCCCCTTCCTCTCTTCCTCTGAAGAGATGGGGGTCTCAACTTTGTTGACCAGATTGGCCGGAAGCTCCCGAGTCCCTGCTACCCAAATGCCTAAGCTTCCCGAGTACCTGGGACTACAGGTGTGGGCCCAACTCCCTTTTATAGTGTTTTATATTCTTGGAAGGGAAAACAGTCCTGTCCTAAATCAGCCTAAATAAGGCGGTGTTGTCAGAGCCCTTCAGGCCCCTTCAGAGGTTTGACCACATTGTTCCAGGATTTTCACCTGGAGTTATGTTTGGAAAGAATGTTTGGTCCTTGGCAAGATCTTACCGTGTTTAGTTGAGAAAGTCTTCAGGTGTATCTCCATAATCAGCTTTGTGCTTAGCATCTTTAATGTGAGGAGAATGTTGGGATGTGGTGCTTGGCACAGAAGGCACTTAAGAACTTGGCCTTTTCTGAGTCCTCTCTTGAAATAATCTTTTATAAAAACCTTACTGTTTGTTCTTGCCATTGGGGAACTGGAAACAATGTTATCAGATTTTAAGGCCCTTGCTGCTCTCTGGGAAGTGTGCTCCAAAGCCTGTTAGCCTCTAGTTTTGCGGTTTTTTATTTTTTATTTTTTTTTCCTTTTTGTTATTTGCGAAAGGGGAGCCAGCCAGCCTGGAACTGTAGAATTAGCTTGCTGTTTCTGTTGAAAAGGGAGGCGTTTCTGGTGGGCTGTCAGGAAACTAGGATGTTTTCAGATCTCATTTTAATTCTCACCTTTTGTATTTGGTGTCAGGAGAAAACTGCTCTTCACAAACCCTCCTTATGACTGCTTATAGGCAGAATAGAGCAAGTTCAGTGGCCTCTGGCTCTGGTCTGAGGGGTCAGGTGTGCCTAGCTGGTTGCCGTCTTCCCAGTTGCCTAGGCAGCTCAGGTGACATGACAGTCTGGAATCTAAATTCCCTGCCTCTTTCAAGATATTAAACTGTCCTTCCTTGTAAATAGGCAGAAGTGACTAAGCACATGACAGAGGCTAGGAAAACATTAGCTTCAGGAATTTTTTTTTTTTTAGTGCAGGTTTATTTCCTATTTTTCCAACCTTATCACTGTAGGTCAAAATTTAGTTTGCATGGATTGTAATTTTTTTTTAAATTTTATTCTTTTTTCCTTTTTTTTTTGGTCTTTTTGAGACAGGGTCTCCACGAAGCCCCAGCTGTCCTGGAACTCACTCTGTAGACCGGCCTGGCCCTGAACTCACAAAGATCCGCCTGCCTCTGCCTCTCAAGTAAAATTTTATTCTTTATGTGTATGAATGTACTATCGCATGTAGGTTTGTGTACCTGTGTCGTGCAATGCCTCGGAGGTCAGAAGAGGGTGTCGGATTCCCCTGGAACTGGAGTTAGAGATGGTTCTCTGCCACCATGTATGTGGGTGCTGGGGATCGAACCTGGGTCCTCTGCAAGAGCAGTCGGCACTCTTAACCACTAGGCCATCTCTCCAGTCCTGGATTGTAATTTTTATTTTAAGGTAATGTAAATGGCCAGCCACAGCCAGCTACTGTTCATAAAAGGAGAGAGAATTTGGTCCGAGTTCTGTGTATCTGCTTCTTAGAAGTTCATCTTGGCCGGGCGTGGTGGTGCACACCTTTAATCCCAGCACTCGGGAGGCAGAGGCAGGTGGATCTTTGTGAGCCCAAGGCCAGCCTGGTCTATAGAGTGAGTTCCAGGACAGCTGGGGCTACAGGGAGACAAAAAAAAAATTCATCTTGGGGATTTAATCTTCTCTTTAGTTGAGCTCCTATTAACAATTTTATTTTAAAGCCCACTTGAATTATTAGCCCTGCTGATTTGAACAAAATTATTGGATAATTCCTTTGCATCAGACTGACAGTAGTCTTTTTTTTTTTCCCCCTTCATTTCAGAAGCAGTTGTCTTTTATGATGTTGCCTTTTTCCCTCTTTGACACAATTTGCTTTGTTTAATGAGTTGATATATATTTAATTTAAATTTTAATTTTATGAGTGTATTGCCTGAGTGTATATAAGTGCACCTTGTCATGTAGTGCCTGCAGAAGACAGAGAGGGTGTTTGATTCCTGGACCTAAAGTTATGGATGATTATTAGGTGATGTGTGGGTACTGGAATTTGAACCCTGGTCTTCAGGGCTCTTAATGGCTGAACCATCTCTCCAGCCCCAAATATGGTATATTAAGAGGGGATTTGTGGGGCAGGAGAGATGGCTCAGCCATTAAGAGCACTGGCTGTTCTTGTGGAAGATCCAGGTTTGAATCCCAGCAATCACAGTGGCTAACAACTATCTGTTACTCCAGTTCCAGGAGATTCCACGACTTCTTCTGATCTCCAAAGGCATTGTTAGACATGGTGCATTTACACACATGTAGGCAATACATTCATACACATAAAAATTTTTTTTTAATTAATTTTATTTCCGTATGTGTATGAATGTACTGTCTGCATGCAGGTCTGTGCACCCGTGTCGTGCAATGCCGCGGAGGTCAGAAGTGGATTTGTGTGTTAACTGACAAGAAATGTAACTAAGATTTTTTTTCTTTGCTTATTTCATAAATTTTTGAAAGTTTTGTTTTTTTCATGGTGTATTTTGATAGATGTCAGTTGATTCTTTCCCTTTGAGAATTCAAAGACTGTAAAAAAAATCCTCAGGGGCTGGAGAGATGGCCTAGCGGTTAAGGGCGCTGACCGCTCTTGCAGAGGACCCGGGTTCGATCCCCAGCACCCACATGGCCGCTGAGAACCGTCTGTAACTCCAACTCCAGGAGAACTCCAGTTCCAGGGGAATCTGACACCCTCTTCTGACCTCTGTGGCATTGCACGACTCGGGTGCACAGACCTGCATGCAGACAGTACATTCATACACATAAAAAAAAAAAATCCTCAAATTTTAATCTAATCTAAATTATTCTTAGAAACATTTGTCTTAACCTTCATTAAATTTTTTTAAAAATTAATTTATTTCGTGTGTCTATGCCAATGTTCCTGGAAATCAAAGAACAGTTTTCAGGGAAGTTAGTTCTCTCCTTTCACTGGTGTGGGTTCCAGGGATTGAACGCAGGTCAATCAGGCTTGGCCGCAAGTACCTTTACCTATTGATAAATCTTGGTGGCCCTTTAGTTTTTATATAATCCCCTCATTAAAAAATACGTATGTTGGGCTGGAGAGATGGTTCAGCAGTTAAGAGCACTGGTTACTCTTGCAGAGGACCCAGGTTCAGTTTCCAGCCCCTACATGGGGGCTAACAATCACCTGTAATTTCAGTTTCAGGGGCTCATACATCCTCTTTGGTCTTCTGTGGGCTTTGCACAGTAGAGGTGCACATACATGCAGGCAAAACACTCATACACATAAAATTTAAAAGTAAATATTAAAATGTATGTTAGGGGGCCGGAGAGATGACTCAGCGGTTGAGAGTGCCAACTGCTCTTGCAGAGGACTCAAGTTCCATTCTCAGCACCCACATGGTGGCTAAGAACCATCTTTAAGCCAGGTGTGGTGGTGCACACCTTTAATCCTAGCAGAGGCAGGCGGATCTCTGAGTTCAAGGCCAGCCTGGTCTACAGAGTGAGTTCCAGGCCAGCTGGGGCTATAGAGAGGCCTTATCTCAAAAAAAAAAAAAAAAAAAAAGTAAGAAGAAAGGATTTTTGAATGTTTTTTCCATAAAGAAATTAGAAATATCTGCAGATATAGATATGTTTAACCTGATTTAAACCTTTTGCAGTGTATGTTTTATTTTTTTATACATATTTAAAAAATTTATGTATATTGGAATTGAGTTAGTTTATTGTCTGCATGTAGTTGGCACCCCAATGTTGTTGCCAATGCTGCGGAGGTCAGAAGAGGGTGTCAGATTTCCCCTGGAACTGGAGTTACAAGGGCCGTTCTCAGCCACCATTGGGGTGCTGGTAATCAAACCCGGGTCCTCTGCAAGAGTAGTTCAGTTTGCTCTTAACTGCTAGGCCATCTCTCTAGCCCCATGTATGTTAGTTTTTTTTTTTTTTTTTTAAATTAGTTTTTATTGATGCGTTGTGCATTTCATACATTTTTTTCCAATTCAGTTCAGGCTTATTTCCCTTTCCCTCCCCCCCCCACCCCCCACCCCATCCCAGATCATGGCCCATTCTGCCATAACTGTCCTGCATCTTCTCGCAGTTTTTTTTTTTTTTTTTTCATTTTAGGCTAGAAGGATAATCAGGAAGACAAAGCATCCTTCATGCAAAACCTATCTGCAGGCCTTGTTGCCCAAACACCCTACAGCCCCCACCATCCAGTGGGGGTGACAGGTTGTTTTTCCAATCAATAAGTTATTCAAATGAGTGGGTCCAGATACATTCTGTAGTTTCACCCATTCCACCCCAATCGCAGCCCTTACATCTACCACGCCCCCCCTTCCGCAGGTTTGTTACCAAGCTTAGAAAAAGGGCACAGGTGGATGAGAGGTAAAACAGTCCACTCTCTCTGGAGCTGTTGGACTCTGGACTCGGTCAATTCTGGCGTGTTTCCTTCATGGGGCTGACAGTGTTTCCAGGAATAACCTTTCCGATCTACTGGGGCCTGGGCGCGTTATGGCGTCTCCCATGTATTGAGTTTTAAAACATTACCTGGTACCCCATCCCATTTTTTTTCTTTTTTTTTTTCTTTTTTTTTTTTTCTTTTTTTTTTTTGGGAGGGACAGGGTCTTCCCTGAGCCCCCAACTGCCTGAAAAACTCCACCTCCTGGTTGGACCCAGCAGGGCCCTTGAAAACTACCCAGAAGGAATTCGCCTGGCTTCTGCCTTCCCAAATGCTAGGATTAAAGGCGTGCGCCACCACGTCTGGCAGTACCCCATTTTTATGTACAACTTTTTTTTTTTTTTTAAATTTATGTGTATGAATGTACTGTCTGCATATAGGTTTGTACACCTGTGTCGTGCAAGGCCGTGGAGGTCAGAAGAGGGCGTCGGATTCCCCTGGAACTGGAGTTCTCCTGGAATTGGAGTTACAGACGGTTCTCAGCCGCCATGTGGGTGCTGGGGATTGAACCCAGGTCCTCTGCAAGAGCAATCGGTGCTCTTAACTGCTAGGCTATCTCTCCAGCCCCCTTATGTACAACTTTTATGCTTTTATATATCAGAAAAAAAATGTTTTTGAAGAAGTAGAAGTATGTTTAATCTCTCAGAGGTAAAATTTCTGTTATGCTTTTTATCCATACTTACACAGGCATGCTGTTCTTTATATCCTGAAATAGACATTTATTACATTTATAGCTCTGGTGCCAGGGCTCTCTGTTTAGTCCATTTTCATACTATAATTCTTCCTCATTCTTGTTAAAAGACTATTCTGTCACATGCCCGTGACATGCATGATGTGTATGGTTGGTTTTCATTGTATTATTGAGACGGGGTCTCTTCTCCAGTCTGGCTTCCAGTTCATAGTGAGCTTTCTTCTTCAGCCTCCTGAGTGTTGGGTTTACAAGCATGAGTTGTTTTTCTGTTGATGGGCTGGTAGATTGCTGTTAATCTGTGTTTTTATAAACAATGCCATAATGGATGTACTTGGACTTCTGTTGTTCTACTGGGAGTTGAACATAGGGCCTCTCATGGGAAGCAAGTGCTGTACTATTGAGCTGTATCCCCAGTTTCTACTTTTATTTTGAGACAGAGTTTCACTAAGTTGCTCAGGCTGGCCTTAAACTCACTGTTGCCCAGACAGGCCTTAAAGTTGAGATCCTTTTGCCTTTGCCTCCTAAGTAGCTGGAATTGCAGACCTACACCACCAGTGCTCTTGCTTTATTTTGGTAAGACTACTGAATTAAAAGGGCAAATTCTGAGTGATTTAAAATTTAAAGCTGTTGTTAGCTTACTTTCAGAAGAAGGTATCAGTTTACATACACCTGCCAAAGTATGAGAGGGTAGATTTCCCTACAGTCTCAAAAGCCCTGGATCCTGCTTTCTGATAGATTTTAAAAAGTGCTACTTTGAACCAGGCTTGGTGGTGCACTGGAGGCAGATCTCCGTGAGTTCAGGCCAGTCTGGTCTACAGAGTGAGCTCCAGGCCAGCTGGGACTAAATGGAGACCCTGTCTCAAAAAGACAAAACAAAAAGTGCTATTTTGTTGTTATTGTTTCCTTTATTTATTTATTTTTTTGAGATACTATGTAAGATGGTGGTGTAGCTCAAGTTAGTCTTGAGTTCACTGTGTATACCTCAAGTTGGTCTCAAACTCCCACTAGTCCTGCCTCATCCTCCTTAATGGTGGGATTATAGATTTGCCTATCATGCCTGAGGTATTTTTTTTTTTAATTGAGTTCCTTTCAGGGGCTCATGAACTCGTAGGATGAATATACTTTATTATAATTATTATTTTTTATGTGTATGAGTGTACTGTCTGCATGTAGGTTGCTGTACCCGTGTTGTGCAATGCCGCGAAGGTCAGAAGAGGGCGTCGGATTTCCCTAGAACTGGAGTTAAAGACAGTTCTTAGCTGCCCTGTGTGTGCTGGGAACCTGGTCCTCTGCAAGAGCAGTCAGTACTCTTAACCCGCTGAGCCATCTTTCCAGCCCCCTGAGGTATTCTTTAACACTTTGGTGCATAGACTATGCCAGCCCCTCTCCTAGTGTCTAAAGGGATAAGCCAAAATAGATCTAGTCTCTGTTCTTAGTTAGTGAATCATTTAGTCATTAATTAGATAATCCTACAGAAAGGTATAAAACCATTCAACTATTACAAATGTATACCACTTGCCAGGCACAATTATAGGTAATTATACTACATCAATTAAACAAGCCTGATAAGTAGTCCTAAACAGTATATACAAAGTATATCAATTGCAAGCCACTAAAGTGCTGTGTAGAGCAGGGTCAGTGAAAGCATTGGGACTGGTTTTAAGATGGTTAGGATAGCTTTGTTGAGAAGATGGTGTTTGTGCAGAGATTTGAAGGTCATAGGGAAGTTGGCCATGAAGATATCTGGAGGAAGAATGTTATAGAGGGATCAGCTTTTGGAAAAGCCTTAAGGGAACATGTCTGGCGTATTTGAAGAGGGTGTTGTGGTTAGTTTGATACTAGGGGAGTGGGGGATGAGGGTAGATTAAGAGATCACAGAGATAATGAGGTGAGGGCAGCTTTTGTATGGCTCTAGACACATTTTAAGGATTGGCTTTCACTGTGGGCAACCATTGAAAATGTTTTAAGCAGAAGAATGAAATGATCTAACATAACATTAAAAATAAAAGTGCTGGGCATGGTGGCTCAGGACTGCAATCCTAACACTAGTAGGCTGAATGCTACAACTTTGAGGACAGCCTGGGCTATAGAATGAGAACCTCCTTCAAAAAACTAAAACAACAAACAAAAACCCTAAGGAACTGTGGTTGCCGAATTGGCAGTAAGGTTTTAGGAAGGCAAGGGATGGATGTTTTACTTTAAGCTTATCAGCTTAAAGCCTGTGGAGTTTGCTGATGTATTGGATGTAGGTTACATAATAGAAGAGTTAGGGAACTCCAAATTCTTCTGCCTGAGAACTTGTGAGGGGTACACAATGCTATACAGTTGAGGCATCTGACTCATTTAGAGGAGGTCAGGAAAGGCCTCTGAGGATGTAGTCCTGGTGTTGCTGTGTGATGACAAGAGGGCAAGAGAACAGAAGAAAAGTCTCATGTTTGGAGTAAAGTGAGAGGGTATGAAGTAGAAGTGGGCTGGCCTGAGTGATTCTTAGAGCTGATGGCTGATGGAGTGCCATTGAAGGAGTTGGCGTTTGAGACAGGGTCTCCCTGTAGCCCCAGCTAGCCTGGAACTGGGTATATAGACCAAATTGGCCTTGAACTCACAGAGACCTGCCTCTGCCTCCTGAGTGCTGGGATTAAAGGTATATGTCATGCCTGGCCCTTTGAAGGATTTGAAGCAGGTTTAGCTTTAAAAAATTTATTGATTGATTGATTTCATTTATTCTTTCAGAATTGGGGATTAAACCCATGCCCTTGCTATATGCTAGGGAAGTGCTGTGTCACTGAGCTAAATCCTCAGATGATAATATTGTTTTTAGTTATGGCATATTTTTATTAATTGGCTAACTTAAAACTTATTGAAATTACATTTATTATGGGTGTGTGTACCTTGTGGAAGTCAGGATAGCTTGTGGGAGTTGGTTCTCTCTTACCTCTATGTAGGTTCCAGGGATTGAACTGAGGTCACCAAGCTTGCATGGCAAGTCCCTTTGCCCATGGAGCCCATCTTACTTGCTCTAATTAACTGGCATAATTTTTTTCCCCATTGAGTTATGGTTTTCTTGCTATTTTTTCCCCTCTGTGTGTATGTGTGTGTATATATATATATATATATATATATATATATATGCATTTGTACGTGTTCATGTGGGGCTGTGTGTGCATGTGTGTGCAAGTACACGTGCACATTCGCATGTGCTTGAAGACTAGAGATTGGCATCAGGTGTCTTCTGTAGCCTTTCTCCTCATATCTTGTGACAGGTCTCACTGAACCTGGTACTGGCTGGTTGGCCAGCAGGCCCCAGAGATCCTCCTGTCCCTGCCCTCCTCCCACCTGTAAGAGCTGGGTTATAGATGCAGGCCATTGTGCCTTGCATTTTTTTTTTTTAATTTTTTATTAATTTTATTTATTTCTGTATGTGTATGAATGTACTGTCTGCATGAAAGTTTGTGCACCCCGTGTCGTGCAATGCCGCGGAGGTCAGAAGAGGGTGTCAGATTCCCCTGGAACTGGAGTTCTCCTGGAATTGGAGTTTCAGATGATTCTAGGCCGCCATGTGGGTGCTGGGGATCGAACCCGGGTCCTCTGCAAGAGCGGTCAGTGCCCTTAACTGCTAGGCCATCTCTCCAGCCCCTGTGCCTTGCATTTTATGTGGATGCTGGAGATTCAAACTCAGGTTTTCACGCACTTTACTGACTGAGTCATCTCCTCAGCACCCTCTTCTTGTTAATTTGGAAGAGTCATCTGTAAATTTTAGTAGCTTTTTTTTTTTTTGGTCTTTTTGAGACAGGGTCTCCCTGTCCCAGCTGTCCTGGAACTTACTCTGTAGACCAGGCTGGCCTTGAACTCACAAAGATCCGCCTGCCTCTACCTCTCAAGTGCTAGGATTAAAGGTGTGCACCACCACGCCCTGCTGTAGCTTTTGATTGTTGGTTTGTTACCCACTTCTTTCATTTGTTGTGCAGAAACCAATTTTTTTTTTAATTTTGAAGATCTGACCATTATTTTAATTATAGTTTCACCACCCATGTTTACAAAACTAATTTTTATTTTCAATGCTTTTTATTTATTTATTTATTTTTTTTAAGACGGTCTCTCTGTAGCTCTAGCATCTAGCTGGCCTGGAACTCAGTATGTAGACCAGGGTGGCCTTAATCTGTTGCCTCTGCCTCCTGAGTGCTGATATTAAAGGCATGCACCACCACACCAGGCTTGTCACCAGTGCTTTTACAGTTATTTTATGTTTAGTAGTTTAATTCACCTAGATTTTTTAAAATTTAAACAAGAAAAGTTTTATTAGATTACATGCTAGGTGAAAAATGCTGTAGGGGCTAGAGAGATGGCCTAGCGGTTAAGAGCTTCAACTGCTCTTTCAGAGGACCTGGGTTCGATCCCCAGCACTCACATGGCGGCTGAGAACCATCTTTGACGGGAATCCCAACACCCTCTTCTGACCTCCGTGACATTGCACGACATGGGTGCACAAACCTGCATGCAGACACTACATTCATACACATAAAAAAAAAAAATACTGCAAAGAATAGTAATGCTAGACATGAGGAACAATTGCTGCTTCCAGGACTAAGGAAGAAACACAGTGGAGGCCACACTCAGAATTCAGATCTGGTCCTTGATGGCAAGGGCACAGCCATGATGTTCTGAAGGGCAGAGTTCATTGAGGGTCTGCTGTAATGTAACTTGCTTGCAAAGCACTTTGTGGGTTGCTAAGGGAAGTTGACTTTCTAGAATTAATTAATTCAGGAGTCTGTGTTTTCATGTTCCTGTGTGTGCCAGAAGATAGAGGTCGATGTCAGTACCCTCCTAATCACTTCATCTCAGTTTTTGAGACAGTGTCTCTCACTTAATTTGTAGCTCACTGATTGGCTAGACTGGGTGGCCAGTGAGTTCTCTGAATTCTCCTACTGCTGGTGTTTCAGATGTGTGCTGCCTCTTGGGTGCTAGGAATGCTGATCAGGTCCTTGTGCTTGTGAAGCAGGCACTTTATCATTCAGCTCTGGAATTTACTTTTATTTTTATTTTATGCGTATGAGTATATTGTCTGCATGTGTGTAAGTGCACCTGTGTCTTGAAATGCCCTTGGAGGTCAGAAGAGGCCATTAGATTCCCCTGGACCTGGAGTTACAAGTGGTTGTTAGCTTCCATGTGGGTGTTGGGAATTGAACCCAGGTCTGTGTGTGTGTGTCTGTCTGTCTGTCTTTTTTGAGACAGGGTCTCACTGTAGCCCCAGTGGCCCTGGAACTCACTATGTAGACCAGGCTGGCCTGGAACTCACAGAGATCTCCCTAGAATTTATTTTTTTTAATGGATTTATTATTCATGTTTATGTGTATGTATCTGCATGAGTTCATATGCACCAGGTTGTGCAAATGCCTGAGGAAGTCCCAGGAACTGAAGTTACAGATGGTTGTGAGCTGCCATGTGGGTACTGGGAACTGAACTCAAGTACTCTGCAAGTGTAGTAAGCATTCTTAACCACTGAGTCATCTCTCCAGCCCGGAGGAATTTATTTTTGATGTGATATAGGTATCTACCTTTTCTAAGTGGACAGCCAGTTTTGACACTGTGTAGCTAATAATCTGTACATTTGGTTTTTAAGTTGGAACCTGGTAAGTCTCTTAATTTCATGGTTGCAGAGCTATTTGATCTAACCACAAAAGCCTTACACTTTTCATACAATCTTACTGCTCTGTTATCTCAAAATACAGTAGTTTCGATTTACATAATAGCCTTTCATTTTTTTTTAATTTTTTAATTTTTTTGTCTTTTCGAGACAGGGCCTCCCTGTAGCCCCAGCTGTCCTGGAACTCACTCTGTAGATCAGGCTGGCCTTGAACTCACAAAGATCCGCCTGCCTCTGCTTCCCAAGTGCTAGGATTAAAGGCATGCGCCACCACACCTGGCCCACTTTGAATCTTTTTTTTTTTTTTTTAATTTTNAAGATTTAAATTGCAAAGTTTTTGACAAAAGTGTTTCATATATATCTGTATCCCCCCTTTTTATTTTAGGTTTTTATTTTTTGACCCATGAGTCTCAAAAAGGCAGTTGTAGTACAGATACCTATAGGCAGGAATCAAGGTACAGATTTCACCAAATTCACCCAAGTTGTTTTGGGTGACTGTATGTCATTAGCTTGGGAAGCAAACTTAATTCCTTAAGTTAAATCATCCTACAGGCAAAAGAGAATGCTACAAGATGATACTGTACAACAGAAAAATTATAGAGAACATTTGTATGTGTCAATCTCAAAGTCATTGTTATACAGATTTTAAGTAAAATAAATGTGGACAACAATTTATATTTCCAATTAACTCAGGTGCATTCCTGTTTTTATTAAAACCTTTAAACCAATGTTGTTTAATATACACATATTTACTTTGACTAAGTCCTAAAACACCATGTAACCTGTAGACATAGTCTGGGCAAAATTGGATACTTGTTGAACTCACGTCAATTAAATATACATTAATCCAATATAGACCCATGTCTCTCTCCCGCCCCTTCAACCCCTCTCAATTCACCATTTCAGTCAGTTTTCTGATGCAGTCTTTCTGTTGTTCCTTTTGTTTTGTTTTTGTTTTGTTTTCTTTTCTTTTCTTTTTGGTCTTTTTGAGACAGGGTCTCCCTGTAGCTCTGGCTGTCTTGGAACTCACTATTGTAGACCAGGCTGGCCTTGAACTCACAAAGATCCACCTGCCTCTGGCTCCCAAGTGCTAGGATTAAAGGTGTGTGCCACCACGCCCGGCCCATTTTGTCTTTTTGAGACAGGGTCTCCCTTTAGTCCCAGCTGGCCTGGAACTCACTATGTAGACCAGGCTGGCCTTGAACTCAAAGAGATCCACTTGCCTCTGTCTCTCGAGTGTTGGGATTAAAGGCATGAGCCACCACACCCGGCCCCATATACTCTTCTTTTATAGTCATTAAATGAGTTTAATCTTTATAAGAATATCTATAAACTTTTATTGTTTATTTTTGTGTGGTACAATTGTGCCAGGTAATGGTGTGTTTAGGGAATATAAAAATGAATGATATGGGGGCTGGAGAGATGGCTTAGCAGTTAAGAGCACCAAGTGCTCTTGCAGAGGACCCAGGTTCGATCCCCAGCACCCACACAGCGGCTGAGAACCGGCTGTAACTCCAATTCCAGTAGAACTCCAGTTGCAGGGGAATCCGACACCCTCTTCTGACCTCCGCGGCATTGCACGACACAGATGCACAAACCTACATGCAGACAGTACATTCATACACATAAATAAATAAAATAAAATGATATGTAGCCTGCCTTCAAGACTTTTGACTTAGTGAAGGAATGGCCATGGACTGAGAAAGAAGATGCCTCGTGAGAAAACAGGATAAACAGGGTTAGTGGTGGTTTGAATTCTGTTCCTGCTGGAGAAAAGAGCTCACTACCTCCTGATTTTAACTGGGTTGATATACACTGGGTTTACTTTTGTTCTTTAGGACCATCCAGAAGAAATCCCAAGAATTCTTCTGCATAGTAGTCTGAAGAAATTTGATGACAGTATGTTCTTCCTAAGCATTTGGTTTCCTTCTGGCTTATTTTTCCCATCACATGACTAGAGTCTACTTATTCTTTTCCAGGCAGATCCCTGTTATGACTTTTGGTGGAACCTGGAACCTGGTATTCCCTAGATGTACTTAACTTACAAAAAGTAGTAAGAATGTCATATAACTCTGTAACTGAAAGGAATCCTAGAGAGTAGTTACCATCCTCATCTCATGATGAGTCTAAGGACTAAAGATAGAAGTCACTTGAGCAGAGTCAGTGCTGGAACTTAGTTGTGCTGTTACTTGTCTTCTGGTTACTGTTTCTTTTTATATATAAAGCTTATTTGCTTTCTCCAAAAGCCTCATTCTGTTACCTGAAGTCTTCAAATGGATAGAACCTGATCACAGAACAGACTAGAATGTCTTGATAACCTCATATGTTTCTTTAATTCTCTCATTTTTTTATGAGAGAGTAACTTGGTCTGATCTTGAACTCAACGTACAGCTAAGGATGACCTTGAGCTCCTTATCTTCCTGCCTTTACTTCCCACATGTTGGGATTATAGGCATGTACCACCACACCTAGCCTTTTCTTTTTTAAAACTCCCAAGCTAGGGGCTGGAGAGATGGCTCAGCGGTTAAGAGCGCCAACTGTTCTTGCAGAGGACCCGGGCTCGATTCCCAGCACCCACATGGCAGCTAAGAATGGTCTTTAAGCCAGGTGTAGTAGTGCATGCCTTTAATCCTAGCACTCTGGAGGCAGAGGCAGGTGGATCTCTGTGAATTCAAGGCTAGCCTGGTCTACAGAGTGAGTTCAAGGCCAGCTGGGGCTAGGAAGACCATGTCTCAAAAAACAAAAACAAAACAAAACAATCAAACAAAACAAAACTCCCAAGCTGAGTATCAATCCTGGATTATGTTGTGTGCCACTGAGATGTACTTGTAGCTCCAATACTTTAATTTCCTGAATAGGTATTTATTTTTGTATTTTTGAGACAGGGTCTCTCTTTAGTCCTAGCTGGCCTGGAGCTTGCTCTGTAGACCAGGCTGGCCTTGAACTCATAGAGATCTGCCTGCCTCTGCCTCCTAAGTGCTGGGATTAAAGGCATGCACCACCATAACAGTAAACAGGTATTTATTGATGATGTTACAGCAAAATGTTTCTTTAAAAAAAAAAAGTTTCTTCTGGAACATAAAAGTAAAGCAGTAAATAAAGACACCATGAGGAAAAGCTACTTGTCTGAGTGACAGTGCAATCTCCAGCATATACTTGGCATAGAATAGGTGTGAACAGTAGGTCTTTGTTGAAAGAATCAGACATGAAAATGGGCAGTTATGACGGGCGTGGTGGTGCATGCCTTTAATCCTAGCACTTGGGAGGCAGAGGCAGGCGGATCTTTGTGACTTTGAGGCCAGCCTGGTCTACAGAGTGAGTTCCAGGACAGCTGAGACTAGGGAGACCCTGTCTCGAAAAGACCAAAAAAAAAAGAAAAATAAGAAAATGGGCAGTTATGATAATGCAATCATTCTTTCTTACATATTTTGGTTATGCATAGAGATATCTTGTACCATTCAGAAAGTTAGGTAACATAGACCCTCTGCTCCCAGTGTATCCTATTTTATATTAGAGAAAGTGGCACTCGAATAGAGCCTTGAGAGTTATGTAGAATTTGTTTTGTTTTTTGTATTTTTGAGACAGGGTCTCCCTTTAGTCCCAGCTGGCCTGGAGCTTGCTCTGTAGACCAGGCTGGACTTGGACTCACAGAGATCCGCCTGCCTCTGCCTCCCGAGTGCTGGGATTAAAGGCGTGCGCCACCGCGCCCAGCTATGAGTTATGTAGAATTTTTGACGGATGGGTAAAGAAGTTCCTGGATACATGCAATTTATCAAGAATGAGTAAGATTGAATTAGTGAAAGTATCCCGTAAAGTAAAAGTCCAGAATCTGATGTCTCCACTTCTGAATTCTCAAATATCTAAAGGACTAATAACACTTTTACTTAAGCTCTTTAAAAATTTGGAGAGGAGGGAATCTTTCCAAACTCATTCTACAACACCAGCACACCCAAACCTAATAAGAAAAATTGGTATAATAATAAAAAAAATACAGGTATGTTGACACATGCCTGTAATCCCAGCATTTGGGAGGCACTGGCAAGTGAATCCTTGGGAGTTCACTGCCAGCCAGGGCAACTTAGATTCTGTCTCAAAAAACAAAAACAAAAAGCCCCAAACAAATTAATGTTGTTGAACACAGATGCAGAAATCCTCAGTAAAATATTAGTAAGGAAAATTCAACATTTTTTGGGGTGGGAGTGTTTTTTTTGAGACAGGGTCTTCCTGTAGCCCCATCTGGCTTGGGCACTCCCTGTGTAGACCAGGCTGACCTTAAACTCAAAGATCCACTTGCCTCTGACTCCTGAGTGCTGGGATTAAAGGAGTGTACCACCACGCCTGTCAAAATTTGTCTGGGATTTATCTAGGAGTGCAAGGGCAATTCAACATCTGTGTGTAGGTGACCACATCAAGAGAATAAAGTGCCACCCCATGTAATGATTATTTTAATAGATATAGGGGAAACATTGAAAAAAGTCAATATTGCAAAAAGTCAAGTCTAGAAGGAACATAACAATAAAGACCACTTTTGACAAAACCACAGCTAATACACTGATTAGAAAAAAGTTGAAACTGGAAAAACACAAATGCCCATTGTATTACTTCTGTTTAACCTAGAATGGGAAGTCCTGTTCACAGCAGTTAGGAAGAGAAAGGAATAAAGCATCCATATTGGAAAGGAAGAAGTTAAATTCCCTCTTTGCAAATGTCCAACTTTCTGGTTATGGCTTTAATCTAAACTGTTCCTAGTGTCATGTTGAAGGCTTGTTTTCCAAAGTAGCCATATTCAGAGATGGAACTTTGGAGGAAATGATTAGATTAAAGGCTTTGCCTTTATGAATTACTCTGCTGATGGGTTTATAATTCAGTGTCATTTTTGGGAACTGGTAGAACTAGGGGTTGAGGCCTGTTTGAGGAAAGTAAGTTCCTGGGAGTGTGCCTTCAAAGGTTATATCTCACCTCCAGCCTCATCCCTCTGGTACCTCTCTTTGCTCTGCTTCATCCTGTCGTCTTCCATGATTCTGCTTGACTGCTGACCCACTGTGATAAGACCAAGTGCCCATGGCCTGAAACCTGAAAAACTTTGAGCCCTAATCAGTCCATAAATGGTTCTTCTCAAATAATTGCCATAGTGACACAAACCTAATATTTAGAAAACTGAAGTGTACACACACACACACACACATATAAATAGCACACAGAAACAGAATAAATGAATTCAGTTGCAGGATATAAAAGCACAATAGGGACTAAGTTAGTGGTAAAGATTATTATATGAGTAAAATTGTAGATACAATTTTTTTTTTTTTTTGAGACAGGGTGTCCCTGTAGCCCCAGCTGGTCTTGGACTCAGAGATCCACCTGCCTCTGCCTCCAGAGTTCTAGGATTAAAGGCATGTGCCACCATGCCCGGCATAAAGATGGTCCTTAGCTGCCATGTGGGTGCTGGGAATTGAACCTGGGTTCTCTGCAAGAGCAGTCGGTGCTCTTAACCACTGAACGAGCCATCTCTCTAGCCCACAGATACAATTTCTTTTTTAATTTTTGTCTGCATGCATTGCACCCATGTCGTGCAATGCCACGGAGGTCAGAAGAGGGTGTTGGATTCCCCTGGAACTGGAGTTCTGGAATTGGAGTTACAGATGGTTCTCAGCCACCATGTGGGTGCTGGGGATCAAACCCGAGCCCTCTGCAAGAGCAGTCGGTGCTCTTAACTGCTAGGCCATCTCTCCAGCCCCAGATAAAATTTCTAACACTGAAAAGTCAACTTAAGTAAGGAGTAGCGATGGTGCACACCTTTAACCAGCACTCAGGACGCAGAAGCAAGCGGATCTATGTGAGTTTGAAACCAGCCTCTTCTACATAGTAAGTTCTAGACCATCCAGTAATATACCATGTTTCAAAAACAAGAACAACCCCCCCCAAAAAAGTAAATAGAGGAAGAAAACAAACTTCTTTCCTTAAAAAATCAGTAGGATTTCTGTGTACTACATTCTACTATGTGAAAAAGAAGAAAAAAATCCTACTTAGAATAGCTACAGAAAACAATAATAGCCAAGGAGGTGAAAGAAATGAAAGAGGAACAAATAAATGAAAATTATCCACTGTTCATGGGTTGGAAGAATTAACATTGTTAAAAATGTCCACCTTACTGAAAAGCAGTTTATAGATTCATTGTAACCATCAAAATATAAATGGTGTTCATTAGAGAGGAAGAAAAGTTTTAAAATTTGCCTGTGATAGTGAAGTTGGGGGGCTAGCTCAGTGGCAGAGTATATATATTATATGTGAAGTTGTAAAGTCCCTGAGTGGCCAAGCAATCTTGAGGGAAAAAGCTGACAGCATCACACTACCCGATTTTAAAATATAATGCATATTAGAACAGTGGGACTGCCCCTTTAAGACAATGGTCACTTTTTTTTGGGTGGGGGGAGTCATTGAAAATGAATCTCCCTGTAGCCCAACCTGTCCTTAAACTCACTGTGTAGACCAGGTTGGCCTTGAACTCACAAAGATCCACCTGCCTCTGCCTCCTGAGTGCTAGGATTAAAGGCCTGTGCCACCACACCTGGCATTGGTCACTCTGAAGAGGCCAGATCCCACAGCCTAAAGAGATCAGGCCACACCTTCCTGTAGCTCCCTGGGACAGTTAAGATATCCCTGCTGTGACTTGACAGCTCTTTGCTCTTTTTTCGTTTGTTTGTTTTTTTGAGACAGGGTCTCTCTGTAGCTCCAGCTGTCCTGGAACTCACTATTGTAGACCAGGCTGTCCTTGAACTCAGGCAGATCTGCCTGCCTCTGCCTCCTGAGTGCTGGGATTAAAGATGTGTGCTATCACACAGCTCTTCACTTTTGATACCTGGTTCTTCTGTACTCTGTCACATAGCCTGAATTGAACTAAATTGCCTGTTATAAAATTACTCACCACCCCCTAAAAAGTTATAAAAGTCCCCTTTGTTGTAGGGATGTCTCTGAAGTGGCCCATTTGCCTCTGCTTCCCCTGCCATCCTTGGCTGCCTCTCTTCCTCTTTCTCTTTGAATCTCAACCTTAAAATTTTTAATTTGTTTTTATTTTTGTGTGTATGATCCCCCTATCCCCCCCATGCACCCAAACCTGCAATGCCTGTGGAGGCCAGAAGAGGGCATTGGAACCCCTGGAACTGGAGTTGTGGATGGTTGTTAGTCACCAGATGGGTGCTGGGAACTGAACTTAGGTCTTCTGCAAAAGTAGCAAGTGCTCTGAACTGCAGAGCCAGCTTTCTAGCCCCTATTCTCAACTTAAAAAAAAAACACTTTGTGTATGTAGGGGTGTGTGTGTGTGTGTGTGTGTGTGTGTGTGTGTATATGCCATTTGTGTTGGGTGGGGCCAGAAGAGAAAGTGTCAGAACCTCTGGAACTAGAGTTAACAGACTGCCCTACATGGATGCTGGGAACTAAACTCTGGTCTAAAAGAGCAGAAAGTGCTCTTAACTGCTGAGCTATTCCTCTTACTCTCTTTTTTTTTTTTTT
>VZQC01000139.1:356303-368031 GCA_009823505.1 Rhizomys pruinosus | reverse complement strand
AAAAAAAAAAAAAAAAAAAAAAAAGAATAGAGGTGCTGGAGAGATGGCTCAGCGGTTAAGAGGGCTGTCTACTCTTGCAGAGGACCCGGGTTTGATTTCCAGCATCGACATGGCGGCTAAGAACCATCTTTAAGCCAGGTGTGGTGGCCCACACCTTTAATCCTAGCACTCAGGAGGCAGAGGCAGGTGGATCTCTGAGTTCAAGGCCAGCCTGGTCTGCAGAGTGAGTTCCAGGCCAGGTGGGGCTATAGGGAGACCCTGTCTCAAAAAAAAACCAAAACAAAAAAACAAAACAAAACCTAAAAAAAAAAGAATAGAAGGGAAGCATCTTTAATTTTGACTACTAATGCTGATGGTTGTTAGCCCTCACTTACCCAAGCAAAAAATTGCTATATTGGCATTTGAAGTTACATTTCTGATAACAATTGGCCTTTAAAAACATATTGGCCATTTGTTTTCTTTCACATTGTACCTATATTCTTTGCCACTTAGAAGATATATTTTTTATAAGATATCTTATTTTTTTTAATTTTGTTTATTTTTATATGTGTATGAATGTACTGTCTGCATGCAGGTCTGTGCACCTGTGTCGTGCAGTGCCTTGGAGGTCAGAAGAGGGTCTCAGATTCCCCTGGAACTGGAGTTCTCCTGGAATTAGAGTTACAGACGGTTCTTAGCTGCCATGTGGGTGCTGGGAATCAAACCCGGGTCCTTTGCAAGAGCAGTCGGTGCTCTTAACCGCTAGGCTATCTCTCCAGCCCCAGAAGATTTTTTTTTTCCCAGAAGATATTTTTATTTGCTGCAGATATTTTTCAGGTTTGCCCTTTGTCTTTTTTGTTTTTTGTTTTTTTTCTGTAGGTGATACTGGGAATTGAATTCAGGGCCTTATGGATACTAGGATTGTGCTTTGCCTCTAAGCTATTCTCTCAGTCATGTCTTTTGTCTTAATTTAGCTTTTGAGATTTTCATACAGGGAAATCCAAGACTTCATTTGAACAGATTTACTTGTGATCTTTTGACACCTTTTTAAATTTTATGTGTATGAGTGTTTTGTCTGCATGTATGTTAGTGCACTCATGTGCAAAACCTGTAGAGACTGGAAGGTCTCAGATCCCCTGGAACTGAAATTACAGACAGTTGTTAGCCACCACGTGGGTGCTAGGAGTTGAACCTGGGTCCTCTGGAAGAACACCCAATGCTCTTACCTGCTGAGCTATTTCTCCAGCCCTTTTTCATGATGGTGCATGCCTTTAATCCACATGCATGTTTCCTGCACCCTCAGGTTGGGTGTTTTTTTGTTTGGGGTTTTTTGGGGGCTTTTTCTTGTTACATCCATATCTGTATTTATATCTTATTTGTGTCACTTCCAAGTGTATCATGGCAAATGTACAGATTTTTTGTTGTTGTTAATGTGCTAGAATTAAAAAAAAAAAAAAATCCCAGCACTCAGGAAGCAGAAGCAGGCGGAGCACTATGAGTTCAAAGCCAGTCTAGTTTACATAGCAAGTTTTAGGACCGCTGGGGCTACAGGAAGACCCTTTCTCAAAAAGACTTAAGAAAAAAAAAAAAGACTTTTTTCCTGTTTCTCAAAATTATTTACCTTCTCCTCCCCTGCCCTCCCCTGCCCTCCCCTGCCATCTTCTCCCCTTATTTTTGATGGTTTTGAGTCAGGGTCTCCCTGTAGTCCCAGCTAACCTGGAACTGGCTATGTAGACCAGGCTGGTCTTGAACTCACACAGATCCACCTGCCTCTGCCTCCCAAGTGCTGGGGTTAAAGGCATGCACAACCACACCTGATACTCATTAGGTTTTCTATATCTTGTACCTAACTTACTCATTTTCCTATCCAAAATGTTTAAAATTTTTTTACAATTTTAGAGAAAAATTTTATTGCTTATTGAAAACAAAATGCTGAAATATTAGTTTTGTTATTTTGCAATGCAGGGAATCAGAGCAAGGGCCTCACATGCTACACAAACACTATTACCGTGCCCCAGTCATTATTGCACTTTTGGTTTTCAGCCAGGTGTGATGGCTCACCATGGAATTGGCAAATCTGCCTCAGCCTCCCAAGTGCTGGAATTACAAATGTGCATCCCCATCCCTGGCTCCATACATTTAAATTTTGATTTATTTCTTTATATCAGTTAGGGATACATCTCATTTGAGATTAATTGGAAACACAATGTCTAGTGGTTGAAAGGTAAAGGATTCAGTTTTGGGAAGAGTATTCCAGTGCTTTTGATGTCTCAAAGATGTCAGGTTCTACATTCCTTCTAATTTCTACATTTCTACTTTCATTTGGGGGGGGGTTCCGACCTGAGTCAGAAAACCTGCTAGACAAATTCTAAAAGAGCTGTAACACTTTCTGCATTTCTACTTTCTTTATTGCATTTTATTTTATTTTATTTTTTTATGTGTATGAGTGTACTGTCTGCATGTAGGGCTGTGCACCCATGTCATGCAATGACTCAGAGGTCAGAGGAGGGTGTCCGATTCCCCTGGAACGGGAGTTAAAGACGGTTCTCAGCCGCCGTGTCGGTGCTGGGGATTGAACCCGGGTCCTCTGTAAGAGCAGTCAGTGCTCTTAATCGCTAGGCCATCTCTCCAGCCCCATTTCTGCTTTCTTTGGGCCTGTTTACTGACATGCTTTTTTCCCATGTAGGTTCCAAGTTTGATTTCTTTAGGGGTATATTCTTTTAAATCTTCTAATGTTTTCTTCATTAAAATTTTTTTTAATTGTAGGCCTATGGATCATACTTCTGGGTATTCTGTTTGTTTTCTAGATATTCCTTAATTTAATTTATATATATATATATATATATATATATATATATATATATATTTTTTTTTTTTTTTTTTTTTTTTTTTTTTTTTTTTTTGCCTTTTCGAGACAGGGTCTCCGTGTAGCCCCAGCTGTCCTGGAACTTGCTCTGTAGATCAGGCTGGCCTTGGACTCACAAAAATCTGCCTGCCTCTGCCTCCCAAGTGCTAGGATCAAAGGCGTGCGCCACCACGCCCGGTGTTACTTTATTTTATTTACAGCTTCCACTGGCCTGGAGCTCACTATATAGACCAGGGTGGCTTTGAACTCACAAAGATCCTATTTCTGACTCCTGAGTGTGGGATTAAAGGTGTGTGTCACCATGCCCGGCTAGATATTTCCTCTTTAGTTACTTTACTTTTTTTTATAATTCATGGAGATAATCTCAGTCATTTTTTTATTTGAACAAAGATTTTATTAATGAATTTCCTGTTGCTCCTGTAGTATGTAGCTACATTTCATTTGCTAGGGTTTTCAAAAGTTTTGCAGTTGCATTTTTTCTCTTTTAATTTTTTTTTTTTTTTTTTGTCTTTTTGAGACAGGGTCTCCCTGTAGTCCCAGCTGTCCTGGAACTCACAAAGATCCGCCTGCCTCTGCCTCCCGAGAGCTAGGAGATTAAAGGCGTGCACCACCACACCTGGCTGCAGTTCCATTTTTAAGTGAGATTGGTTTATAATAGTTTTCCACTTTGATACTTACTGTTTTTTCTAAATTTATTTATTTTATGTATATCAGTGTTTTACCTGTGTGTAAGTACACTTGTACACAATGTCATGGATGTCAAAAGAGCGTGTCAGATCTGGAACTAGACTTCCTGATGGTGGTTAGTCGCCACGTGGGTGCTGGGAACCACTCTACAAGAGCAGCTAGTGCTTTTAACTGCTGAGTCATGTCTCCAGCCCCCTCATTGGATTTTGTTACTTTGATTATCCTAGTGTGGAAAAAGTGATTGGGAAATACTCCACTCATGACAGTTAACCGATAGGCCATCTCTCCAGCCCCAATGTTTTGTGCATTTTCTGTTGTTAGACACTGCAGATCCTTATACATGAGCGGTGCATTCCAAGACCCCGGGAGGGTGCTATGGGTGATACTGACCTCATTCATATATGCTGTGAACTTGTGATGAAATATAGCTTATAAATTAGACACAGCATGAAGTTTACAGTAACTATAAAATAGAACAATTGTAATAATAGGCAAATAAATGTAGGCAATAAAAATATCTTGCTGTACTTGAATATTTTTACTTGAAGGAAGCACCTTATTGATTCTTTATTGCTTATTGCACAAATTGCCAGCATCACCACTTTCTGTGTTGTTACACTGTTGTTACATACTAACAAAGATGGCTACCAAGTAATGATGGGGAGTAGAGAGTGTGGATATGCTGGACAAAGATGATTCCCATTCTGGGCAGGAGAGAGTGGGAAGGCATGAGATTTCTTTATGCTACTCAGAATAGTGCAGAGTTTAAATAGGAATTATTTCTTTCTGAAATTTTCCATTTGATACTTGTGATTTTTGACCAGTGGTAACTGAAACTATGAAAAGTGAGACTGTATATAGGGGTTTTTTTTTTTTTTTTTTTTTTTTTTGACACAGGGTCTCCAAGTGCTAGGATTTTTTTTTTCTTCAGTGTTTTAATTGTAACTGTGCTATAGTCATCAATGCTTATGGAAGTAAATCTTTACCTACATCCATGATCTCTTCCCTAGTATAAATTCTTGGTGGTGAAATTGCCTATTTAAAGAGGATATACAGGGGCTGGAGAGATAGCCTAGCGGTTAAGAGCTCCGACTGCTCTTGTAGAGGACGTGGGTTCGATCCCCAGCACCCACATGGCGGCTAAGAACCGTCTGTAACTCCAATTCCAGGAGAACTCCAGTTCCAGGGGAATCTGAGACCCTCTTCTGACCTCCGCGGCATTGCACGACACGGGTGCACAAACCTACATGCAGACAGTACACTCATACA
This sequence comes from Rhizomys pruinosus, assembly GCA_009823505.1. Taxonomy (NCBI): domain Eukaryota; kingdom Metazoa; phylum Chordata; class Mammalia; order Rodentia; family Spalacidae; genus Rhizomys; species Rhizomys pruinosus. The sequence goes on along the minus strand of VZQC01000139.1, from coordinate 363,230 downwards.
CATACAAAAATAAATAAAAATTAAAAAAATAAAAGAGGATATACAAATTTGCCACTCTTATTTTTATTTATTTTTTTGTCTTTTTGAGACAGGGTCTCCCTTTAGTCCTAGCTGGTCTGGAGCTCACTATGTAGACCAGGCTGGCCTTGAACTCACAGAGATCTGCTTGCCTCTGCCTCCCGAGTGCTGGGATTAAAGGTGTGCACCACCACTCCTGTTATTGATGACCATGTAGCCATTTGCCTTGAAGGGTGATGTACTAATATTGGTTCCAGTTTTCAGAGACAGAATAAAAACCAGCCAGTAAGAAGTAGGATGGATACTGAAATCCTTGTTTAATTCCAAGGCCTGTTTTCGAGGCTATTTTGCCATACTGTTTCTCATGTAATACCTGATAAATAGGTAATTCTTAATTCTTTTTTTTTTTTAAGAAAGTCTTTTTTTTTAATTTATTTTTATTTTATATGTATGAGTGTACTGCAAGTTGGTGCACCTGTGTCGTGCAGTGCTGCGGAGGTCAGAAGCGGGTGCTGGATTCCCCTGGAACTGGAGTTAAGATGGTCCTTAGCCGCCATGTGGGTGCTGGGAATCAAACCCGGGTCCTCTGCAAGAGCAGTTGGTGCTCTTAACCACTGAGCCATCTCTCCAGCCCCAATTCTTAATTCTTAACTCCCCTTAAAAGGCGACATTTTTTTTTTTGTAACTTTGAGATTCTCCCTACCTGTCAAATGTTAATGTCTGTATTCTTTCTTTGAAACTTATTTTACTTGTTAGTTTTCAAGTTCCCTTCCTTAGACATACAATTAATCTATATGTAGGCAGGATAGTTATTAAAATTCTAATCTTTCTTGAGGTGGTACATGCCTTTAATCCTAACACTCTGGATGGAGGCAGAGATAGGGGGATCTCTGTAAGTTTGAAGCTGATTAGTCTACATAGAGTTCCCAGCCAGCCAAGGCTATAGAGTAAGACCCTATCTCAAAAACCAACCAACAAACAAATTCCAGTCCTTCTTTGTATATCCAGTCCTTCTTTGTATATGATCTTGATATTTCTGAAAAGCTCATGAATAATACATCTAATTTTCCTTGTAAATATAATATAACCTTTGTGTTTTATTTATTTATGATGAACTTCTGATAAGTAAATCCTGGTGTAGAATTTATAGCTGTAATATAACCTTTCTATAGCACAAATGTAGGGAGATTATGTCCACAGTTTACATGGAAAGATGGCCTAGCGGTTAAGAGCGCCGACTGCTCTTGCAGAGGACCTGGGTTTGATCCCCAGCACCCACATGGCGGCTAAGAACTGCCTTTAACTCCAGTTCCAGGGGAATCCGACACCCTCTTCTGACCTTTGAGGCTTTGCACTACACGGGTGCACAAACCTGCATGCAGACAGTACATTCATACACATAGAAGAATAAAAAATTTTTTTTTTAATCTTTAGAATATTCTTATCTAATTACCATTTTATATTAAAAGAATTTATAGAAGATAATTATATGTTTTATTAACAGTTCTCCTTTATTGTATACTTGGAATGATGGAGAAATGGTATTATGAGTGGATTATTTCTCAGCTGAATTAACCTTAAACGTCAAACACAGAAATAAGAATAAAAAATAGTCTTAAATCAAGTGTGGTGGCATATGCCTTTAATCCCAGCACTCAAGAGGCAGAGGCAGGTGGATTTCTGTGAGTTCAAGGCCGGCATGGTCTATGCCATTAGTTCTAGGGTAGCCAGAGCTACATAGTGAGAACTTGTCTCAAAACAAAGGTAAAAACTTTTGTATGTAAATATACTACTTTCCATATGTCATGAGTGTATATCTAGGAGTCTCATCTATAACTCATCTCCTTTCCTAGGTTTTTTTTTTTTTTTTTTTTTTTTTTTNAAAAAAAAAACAAAAAAAAAAAAAAAAAACAAAAAAAAAAAAAAAACCTAGGAAAGGAGATGAGTTATAGATGAGACTCCTAGATATACACTCATGACATATGGAAAGTAGTATATTTACATACAAAAGTTTTTACCTTTGTTTTGAGACAAGTTTCTCACTATGTAGCTCTGGCTCCCTGAAATAATGGCATAGACCATGCCTGGCCTGGCCTTGAACTCACAGAACATCCACCTTGCCTCTGCCTCTTGAGTGCTGGGATTAAAGGCTATTGCCACCACACTTGATTTAAGACTATTTTTTATTCTTATTTCTGTGTTTGACGTTTAAGGTTAATTCAGCTGAGAAATAATCCACTCATAATACCATTTCTCCATCATTCCAAGTATACAATAAAGGAGAACTGTTAATAAAACATATAATTATCTTCTATAAATTCTTTTAATATAAAATGGTAATAGATAAGAATATTCTAAAGATTAAAAAAAAATTTTTTTTATTCTTCTATGTGTATGATGTACTGTCTGCATGCAGGTTTGTGCACCCGTGTAGTGCAAAGCCTCAAAGGTCAGAAGAGGGTGTCGGTTCCCCTGGAACTGGAGTTAAAGGCAGTTCTTAGCCGCCATGTGGGTGCTGGGGATTCAACCAGGTCCTCTGCAAGAGCAGTCGGCGCTCTTAACCGCTAGCCATCTTTCCATGTAAACTGTGGACATAATCTCCCACATTTGTGCTATAGAAGTTATATTACGCTATAATTCTACACCAGGATTTACTTATCAGAAGTTCATCATAAATAAATAAAACACAAAGGTTATATTATATTTACAAGGAAAATTAGATGTATTATTCATGAGCTTTTCAGAAATATCAAGATCATATACAAAGAAGGACTGGATATACAAAGAAGGACTGAATTTGTTTGTTGGTTGGTTTTTTGAGATAGGGTCTTACTCTCTAGCCTTGGCTGGCTGGGAACTCTATGTAGACTACTCCGCTTCAAACTTACCAGAGCTCCCCTATCTCTGCCTCCATCCAGAGTGTTAGGATTAAAGGCCATGTCCCACCTCACAGAACGATTAGAATTTTAATAACTATCTCTGCCTACATATAGATTATTGTATGTCTAGGAGGGAACTTGAAAACTAACAAGTAAAATAAGTTTCAAGAAAGAATACAGACATTAACATTTGACAGGTAGGGAGAATCTCAAGTTACAAAAAAAAAAAATGTCGCCTTTTAAGGGGAGTTAAGAATTAAGAATTGGGGCTGGAGAGTGGCTTCAGGGGTTAAGAGCCCCAACTGCTCTTGCAGAGGACCCGGTTTGTTCCCAACACCACATGGCGGCTAAGGCCATCTTAACCTCCGTTCCAGGGTGAATCCATGCCACCCGCTTCTGACCTCCGCAAAGCACTGCATGCACACACGGTTGCTCTACCAACATGATGGCAGTCACTCATACATATAAAATAAAAAATAAATTAAAAACAAAGACTTTCCCTAAAAAAAAAAAAAAAAAGAATTTTTTTTGAGACAGGGTCTCCCTGTAGCCCCAGTTGTCTGGAACTCACTATGTAGAACAGGATCTCTCACAGAGGTCCACCTGCCTCTGCCTGCTAAGTGCTAGGTTTAAAGGTGTGAGCCACAATGCCCAGCTCCTTTCCTAGACTTCTGATATTTTATTTCATGTAAGAGTGTGTGAGATTGTGCAGCATACATGCATGTTGGGATATGTGTGTTACAACCTGAATATAGGGGTCAGAGTACCGCTTTGGGTGTTAGTTCTTGCCTTCCAGCTTGTGTGAACCCTTGTCTCTTGATCCCTGCTGCATGTGGCAGGCTAGCTGGTCCATAGCTTCTGGGTTCTGGCTTGGTTTCCCATCTTGCTGTAGGAATACTGGGATTATAGATGCTTGCTACTGCATACAGCTTTATGTGGGTGCTTGTGCAGCAAGCATGTTACCCATCTGTCATATTTTATGTAGAATTTTGACCACTTTTAGTAGAAAAGGGAATAACTGCTAAGAAATTATCAAAGGTCTTAGGTGATAATTCTTCTAGAGAAGAAAAAGGGTTAACGTTTGATATTAGAAAATTCCGCCATGATTCCAGAGGGGAGACTTAAAATCTCTAAAGAAAAGCGCTGGAGAGATAGCCTAGCAGTTAAGAGTGCTGACTGCTCTTGCAGAGGACCCGGGTTCAATCCCCAGCACCCACATGGCGGCTGAAAACCGTTTTTAACTCCAGTTCCAGGGGAATCCGACGCCCTCTTCTGACCTCCGCGGCATTGCACGACACGGGTGCACCAGCCTACATGCAGACAGTACATTCATACACATATGAAAAAAAAAATCTCTAAAGAAAGATTCAGAGTCATGTTAGTGAAAAATGGATTTTTCTACTAGTTTAAGCTTATTCAAGGAAATGACACAATTGGCTGCCCTGTGAGGCAGTGGACTCAATTACCAGATTTATGTTCATGTGGAAGCCACATGAATGCCTGTCTGTAATATTTTAGGAATGGATTTTTGCATGAATTAGGATTTGGTGGCTTTGAAACTATTTTGACCTCTGTCCACAGTGAGAAACACATTTTTCATTGCTAACCAACCTCCCTCCCCTCCCCCCTCCCTCCTCCTTCCCCCTCCCACTTAGTAGCCTGGTATGGAGTATTAGGACACTTCACCGCTTTAAGAGAGTTTGAGGGGCTGGAGGGATGGCTCAGTGGTTAAGAGCACTGACTGCTCTGGCAGAGGACTCTGATTCCATTCCCAGCACCCACGTGGTGGCTAAGAATTGTCTTAGGCCAGGCTTGGTGGTGCACACCCTTAATCCCAGCACTTGGAGGCAGAGGCAGGCGGATCTCTTGAGTTCAAGGCCAGCCTGGTCTACATAGGGAGCTCCAGGCCAGCTGGGACTGCAGGAAGACCCTGTCTCCAAAAAAAAAAGTTTGAAAAAAACACTTAAGGCTTTTCATTTTATTCACAGAAGATGGAGAGTTGTTCTCTATAACTGTAACGTAGTTTAGTAGCAGCTCCCGTAGATTTGTTTTACTGCCTCTGGAAGGTTGGTGTTCCACCCACACTGTGTCCTGGCATACTTAAGTCATTAATCCAGTCACTGGAATGATGTAGAGGTTTTCAGGTTGGGGGTGGGGCTTTTTAAAAAGCCTTCCTGCCATGAACATTTTCAATTGCTCATTAAGTTCATTTTGTTCTTTGTGTACAGAGCTTTACAATCAGACCTTTCTTGCTGGCGCATTTCTTTGCTGCTATTGGTGTTTGAAGTTGGCTATTTGTTATTTGGTTCTTCTCTGGTTTGCCCAGATTTGAGCACATTTTCAGCACTAGCTTTCATTTTTCTTTTTTTGCAAGTTGGTTTTATAAGCTCAGTTAGATCAGAAACTATTTTCTGAAACTGGCCAATTTTTCCACAAAGTTTTTGCTTTCTTCTTAAGCTCTGTGCTCTGCTGAGTGTCTTCTGGGTCCAGCCCTGCTTCCCTTAGGATGTCCTTGGCCATGCCAATTTCCTTCCAGGTTGCCTAGAGAATCTCTGCTCTGCCAAGTCCTAAATGGCAGTGTGCCGTGGCCTAGGCTGATGTTGGCAGGCAGCTTTTTCCCCCAGTTGGTTGTGGTAAATGTGTGGCCTGCCTGCTTAGGTGATTGCCATGGTTTGGCACATTCTTTCTAGTCTGTTTTTACTGTGTGTTTTTATGTAGTTCATACTGAACCATACATACGTTTGTATCTTATTCTTTCCATTAATATATATTTTCTGGCTTTGATCCCTCACTGAGTGGATGTACCTATCATACTAATTATTTCATTTTATGCCCCGCCTTCCCTCCCTCACTCCCTTTCTCCCTTCCTCCCTCCCTCTTTCCTCCTTCCTTCCCTCCCTCCCTCCCTCCCTTTTTCTCCCTTCCTTTCTCTCTTTTTCTCCTTTCTTTCTCCCTCTCTCCTTTCCTCCCTTTCTTCAGAGTTTCTATGTATCCCAGGCTGGCCTTGAAATAGGCTGAAGTGATCTTCTGTCTTAGCCTTCTGAGTATCTGGAATCACAAGCATATCCTACTGTATCCAGCAGTAGTTTCATTTTATAATTCATTGATAACACAAGTTGACACATCTGTGTTTCAGAGACTGTTCAGATTCTTATTTTTTTACTGGAATTATGTTCTGTTGCTTAAAGTGGGTATTATTTTTGGATCTTGAGCAAACAAGTTTTTGGTTATAATAAAATTTGATTTAGACTTGTTTTTTATTTTTTTTTTCTTTTCCTATTATGTCTCATCAAATTTAGTACAATGCTGTCTTTGTTAGAGGAATATAGTAGGGCATAGCATGGGGCTTGAAAATATTTTTTTTAATTTTTTATTTATTTTATTTATGTGTATGAATGTACTGTCTGCATGTAGGTTTGTGCACCCGTGTTGTGCAATGCTGTGGAGGTAGAAAGGGTCTTGGATTCCCCTGGAACTGGAATTTGCCTGGAATTGGAGTTACAGACAGTTCTCAACCACCATGTGGGTGCTAGGGATCGAATCTGGGTCCTCTGCAAGAGCAGTCGGTGCTTTTAACCACTAGGCCATCTCTCCAGCCCCCATCGGGGCTTGAAAATATTTTTAAGTTATTGCATATTCTCTCACATCAAAATTAGGAAAAATGAAGCTAGGCATGATACACTTGTAATTCCAGAACTTTGGGAGCCAGAGCAGGAGGACTGAGAGCTTGAGACCCTGTCCCAATAAACAAAAAGAATAACAAGAATTAAGAAAAGACAAATGCCTAAAAATTACTAGATTTTTTTCTTTATTTACGATGTTATTTTTTTTCCCCTTTCTTTCTGAATTGTTGTTCCTCAAATCCGGCATTGCGATACAGGTATTTTTCTCTTTGGATACAAGCATTAAATTAAAAGTAGAAATTGAGGGGCTGGAGAGATGACTCAGTGGTTAAGAGCACTGATTGCTCTTGCAGAGGACCCGGGTTCGATTCCCAGCACCCACAAGACGGCTAAGAACTGTCTTAGCC